>CAUYQU010092663.1:0-77017 GCA_963574635.1 Cheracebus regulus
TCACTCAGTCACTCAGTCACTCACTCACTCACTCACTCACCCACTCACCACCTCAGTCACTCACTCACTCACTCACGCACTCCTCACTCACTCACTCAGTCACTCACTCACTCAGTCAGTCACTCAGTCACTCATTCACTCAGTCACTTAGTCACTCAGTCACTCACCCACTCACCACCTAAGTCACTCACTCACTCAGTCACTCAGTCACTCAGTCACTCACCCACTCACCACCTAAGTCACTCAGTCACTCAGTCACTCAGTCACTCAGTCACTCACCCACTCACCATCTAAGTCACTCACTCAGTCACTCAGTCACTCACTCACTCAGTCACTCACTCACTCACCCACTCACCACCTCAGTCACTCACTCACTCACGCACTCCTCACTCACTCACTCACTCAGTCATTCACTCACTCACTCACGCACTCCTCACTCACTCACTCAGTCACTCACACACTCAGTCACTCACTCACTCAGTCACTCACTCACTCAGTCAGTCATTCACTCACCCACTCAGTCACTCACTCATTCACTCACTCAGTCACTCACTCACTCACTCACCCACTCAGTCACTCACTCAGTCACTCACTCACCCACTCAGTCACTGACTCATTCACTCACTCAGTCACTCAGTCACTCACTCACTCACTCAGTCACTCACTCAGTCACTCACTCACTCACTCAGTCACTCACTCACTCACTCACTCACCCACTCACCACCTCAGTCACTCACCCACTCACTCACTCACTCAGTCACTCACTCATGCACTCCTCACTCACTCACTCACCCAGTCACTCACCCACTCAGTCACTCACTCATTCACTCACTCAGTCACTCACTCACTCACTCAGTCACTCACTCACCCACTCAGTCACTCACTCACCCACTCAGTCACTCACTCATTCACTCACTCACTCAGTCACTCACTCACTCACTCACTCACTCACCCACTCAGTCACTCAGTCACTCACTCACCCACTCAGTCACTCACTCAGTCACTCACTCACCCACTCAGTCACTCAGTCACTCACCCACTCAGTCACTCACTCATTCACTCACTCACTCAGTCACTCACTCACTCACTCACCCACTCAGTCACTCAGTCACTCACTCACTCACCCACTCAGTCACTCACTCAGTCACTCAGTCACTCACTCAGTCACTCAGTCACTCACTCACTCATTCAGTCACTCACTCACCCACTCAGTCACTCAGTCACTCACCCACTCACTCACTCACTCAGTCACTCACTCACTCACCCACTCAGTCAGTCACTCACCCACTCACTCACTCACTCACCCACTCAGTCACTCACTCATTCAGTTGCAGTGAGCCGAGGTCATGCCACTGCACTGCAGCCTGGATGATAGAGTGAGACTCTCTCTCTCTCTCTCAAACAAAAGAAAGCTATGGTAGGGGGTGGTTAATGGGTACAAAAAAAAGTGAGAAGAAATAAGACCTAATAAAACCTAGTATTTGATAGTACAGCGGGGGAACTATAATCAATGATAATTTAATTGTGCATGGGTAAGTAACTAAATTAGCGTAACTGGATTCTTTGTAACACACAGGATAAATGCTTGAGGTGAGAGACACTCAATTTTCCATGATGTGATTATTACGTATTGCATACCTGTACCAAGATATCTCATGTACCCCACAAATACATACACCCACTATGTAGCCACCAAAATTACAAATTAACAAGTAAACAAAAAATCCCCCCACAACAACGAAAGCTATGGCAAAAGCTACCAAGTGAATGAGGGCTCCCCACGCGCAATCAGCTCAGGTTTCGTGAGTGCAAACCTCAATTTCTGATGGCCAGCGTCATGGGCAGTGCCACGTCAAGGTGGCCATCAGAGATTAACTGGTTGTGTGTCCAGAGGTGAGGCTTTCGTGTCTTAGTCTGGGCTCCCCCACAACAGAGCCTGAGTAGAGCCAGGGGTGCTAGTGTTGTACTCGGGAGGTGATCTCAAGGTGCCAGAGGAGGGGGAAAGGGAGGGAGGCTGGCAGAGGTGCGGTAAGGAGCAGCCACCGCTACATGCAGCTGGGCTCCATCCTGCTGGGGACCTTCGGAATGACCGTGAAGGGCACACCCCAGAGCCAGTACCCCGAGGGTGAGGAAGCTGGGCGACCGTGTACCGGCTCTGGCCCCTTCTTGGCTGGGGGTCACTCCTGGGGCGTTCATTCCCTACACGAGCACCTTCCCCACGTGTGGCCTTCAGCAGAGCGTGCACGAGCGGACGCCTTTGGGTGCAGAGGAGAGCATGCCACTGGTATGGATGGGCACTGCTGGGGGGTGCCCTGAGGTGACTGAGGGGGCAGTTAGGGCTGCTACAGGGTCTGCCTGCCTCAGTTTCCTTATTTGTGGGGGCCACAGGAGATAGCAATGTGGAGGGGTCGGTTTAAAACCCAGATATTCCCACAGTGGCAATGTGGTGCAGCCATTGCAAAAGCCAAGCCTGCACTGCTGGGATTCCCGAGGGATTTCGCTGGTTATCAAGACATACAGGCCAATCAGAACAGTGCACAGAGCTGCGCCTCGTCCCCGGAGCTGGCTGCCTGGTTTCCACCCCAGGTTCCTGTGTCTATGCGTGGACGCTTCCTATGGCACTGTCAGTCCCTGAGGGGCATCATCTGAGGAGAGGACCTCCCTGATGGAGTGCAGGGACGGTGTGCTGTGCCAGGCAGGGCCTGAGCCCCGATGGCCTTTGGACAGAGCTGCACTCAGACCTTGCTGGCCTGGACGGTCTCCCCACGTGGTCACCTGGATCCCCTGAGTGGCTTCAAGTCCCGTCTGCACGCCCTGGATGCAGGCCCCCTTAGGAGCCGTGACTCAGGGTGATGCCGTTTCTCGGCCCAGGTATGTCATCTCGCTGCGTCCTCAGAAGCTGACCCTCTGAGGGGAGCACTATAGTTAGGTCTCTTTGACCTGGAGGAAACTGAGGCTCCAGCACCAGACTCCTGCTGGCTGCCCCGAGTGCAGGGCTCTGCCTCTGGTGCTGAGGGGCGCGGGGAGGGTGCAGCCAGCTGGCAAGCCTGGTTCTGTCCCAGCCTGGGGCAGTGGTGAAAAAGGGCTGTACACACAGCAGTAAGCGCAGGCTAGTGGGGAGGTGTGGGTGACACCAGGCCACGGGTATGCCTGGGACAGTGTGGGGCAGCAGGCGAGGCTGGCCCAGGACAGGGCAGTGGCTTCGTGGCAGGCCCCGTAGTCAGCCAGACCCGGCTCTGTGTCCAGGCTTGGCCCCTCTGCAGCTGCAAGGCCCGGGGGAGGTTCTGGGCCCTCTGAGCCCAGGGTGGGTTTCTGCTAAACGGGGAGCGGCTAGGAGGCTTCACCAAGGGGACGGTGGTCTCCGCTACGCTCAGCTCCACGCTGGCCAGAACATTCTGCGATGGACGCTCCATGTAATTCTGGGGCCAGGCGCCTGGGGGCCATCCGCTTCACCCCGACGGCCACCCCATGGCAGACTCGCATTCCCCTCAACTTCTCAGGGAGGTCAGACGAGGGCAGGGCCACGGGGAGCTGGCGACTAAAGGTGCTTTTCTCCTCCCAGGGCTGAGCATGCAAAGGAGCCAGACCAGAAGCTGCTCGCGCAGGGAATGAGTGCCCAGCAGGTGAAGGCGGGGTCTCCAGGGCTCGGAGGCACACCCGCCTGAATCCCAGGCGTGCCCAACGGCTTGGGCTGTTCCTCCTCATCTCCTCCCCGTCCCTCTTTCCCCAGCCTCCTCTACCCCTCCCCCAGGCCTTCCCCAGTTCCTCCTCCTTGCCTTTGATACACTCCTTCTGCACACCCTTCACGTCCTTCTCAGCCGTTTGTAATTCGACCTTGTTTTCAGGGCACAGGGCAAATCCCGCATCCTCTGGGATCTGATGGTGGCCAGCCCCTCTGGCTTCTGCAGGTCTCCGTGTGCTGGGACTGCCTCTGAGCCATCTATCCACAAGCTCTTAACTTGCAAAGTAGCCCCAATGCTGGATGGCAGGACCCCAGAGGCCTGGCCAGGGACTGTCTAGAGATGTGTTAGAACACAGCTCCAACCTGACCTCCACACACAGGGACTCAGAACCTGGTGGGGGCCGCATAAATGCCCCTGGTGGCCGCGATAATGGTGATAGCAAACAAATCCTTAGAGAAAGGGAGCAAATTCACAGGGATCCCTTGAAGCCAGAGAGCAGGGAGATGACACTAAGGAGAGGCCAAAAATTCTCCATCAAGGCAAAACAGGAAAGGTTACCAGGTTCAATATGAACCCCCACCATCTGTCCAATGGGACCTCATCAAGGGATGCGCCCACCCTCAGGGGCCTGACAGTCTTCAGCAGAACAGAAGCGTCATCTAACTTCCCTGCACGGTGGGGGAGAGTATGGCAGCCTGATCAGAGTGGGCATCCTCCTACCTGCATTCAAAGACCAGCTCTGCCCTTCGCCAGCTGTGTCACCCCAGGCACACAGCTTCGTGTTTTTGTCTGTCCGTATCCCTAAGACCTCCCTCATGTAATCTGACCTCCCTCACAGGGTTGCTGGAAGGACGAAATCTGTTAATATATGTTATAAAGCATCTGCAGCAGGCCTAGCATCGAGGGAACCTTCAACAGAAGTTTGTTCTAATTTGGAATTGAGACACAGGCACAAATAAAGAACTAGGGGAGGACAGGGGGAAAAACAATCTTGTGGCCAGAGTGGACCACAAGCGAAAGATGGTAGCAGTGCCAAATCCAGACTTTAAAAAGTTACAGAAGGAGCTGGATGTGATGCCGGGACCAGCAGGAGGTGGCACCAAGCACAGGCGGAGTCCTAGCGCCTGACTCTGTCACTAACTTGTGTGACCTTGGGCAAGCTACTTTGTCTGTTTAGGTCTCAGTCTTGTAAAGTGTGGGCTCTCTCCCATCTAAAGGGCTGGGAGGGCCCCAGGGTCTGGAGAGCAATCCTGAGCTGGGCTTAGAGAGAGCTGGGAGGTGAATGCACAGCAAGGACCGGTGCGGTTGCCATGGTGGCATGTGACTCAGTGGTGCCCTTCCACGGAGCAGCAGAGAGGGGGGCCTTTCTTGTGTAGAATAGGACAAAAAGGCAAAGATGTAATTGCAGTGGGAGGGATGTGGGTGAGACTTCACACATAACTTCCCAATCTGAAGGCCTGGGAAAGCTTCAGAACATTTATGTTTCTATATTCTTAAGAAAGGGGCAAGCAACCCCTTGGTGCACCTTTGCTGAGGGCAAGTGGTTTCTTTCTTATCTTTTCTTTTTGGATGAAGTCTCGCTCAGTTGCCCAGGAATGCAGTGATGTGATCTTGGCTTACTGCAACCTTTACCTTCTGGGTTCAAGCAATTCTTGTGCCTCAGCCTCCCAAGTAGCTGTGATTACAGGCACCCACCACAATGCCTGGTTAATGTTTGTAATTTTAGTAGAGATAGGGGTTTCACCATGTTGGCCGGGCTGGTCTTGAACTCCTGACCTCAGGTGCTCCAGCTGCCTTGGCCTCCCAAGGTGCAGGGATTAGAGGTGTGAGCCATGTGCCCAGCCCTCTTATTCATCTTTTTGATGGTTGGCACTGAATATGTGGTTGCTGAATGAATGAATGAATGTGGGCACGTGTGAATGAACAGCAGAGGCTGGGTCTCGTATACTGTGACTGGCTGTGGTCATCAGATCTAAGCATACAGAAGTTGAGACCCAGCCAGGCCAGCAACTTAAGCACCACAACCCTCCAACTCAGAGCCTCAGTTTTCTCATCTGTGAGATGCCGACAAAGCCATCTGGACTTAGGTCACAGGATTCTTGCAGGGATAAAATGTGATGGATGATGGATAAAATGTGCTGCGTGCAATGGCTCCCACCTGTAATCCCAGCACTTTAGGAGGCCAAGGCAGGCAGATCACGAGGTCAGGAGATCAAGATCATCCTGGCCAACATGGTGAAACCTCATCTCTAATAAAATACAAAAAATTAGCTGGACGTGGTGGCACACACCTGTAATCCCAACTACTCGGGAGGCTGAGGCACGGGAGTCGCTTAAACCTGAAAGGTGGAGATTGCAGCGAGCCAGTTGGTAACAGAACAAGATTCCATCTCAAAAAAAAAAAAAAGTGATGGACGATCTGAGGGTATTTTGAAGACTCCCTCCTGCATAACTGGGGGAGGTACTCCTGGAAGGTGTCCCCCAAGGAAGATAGGAAAATGGTGGAAGAGAAATACTTCCCTAAGACCACATGGGAAAATATGAAGGACAAAGGTTCCCTTCACAGCAGGAGTGTCCTGGAAGCCCTGTCCCAGGCACCAGGAACGGTGAGAGGGCAGCCTATATCTGGTCCATACCTGCCTCTATGAACTCCTTCCTCAAACTCCAAGGAAAGGACAGAAGGGCGGAGGGACTCCTACAGCCACACCTTTAACACTGTACTGGGACTGCAGGCATTGGGTTATTCAACTCTTCTCTGGAGCTGGTGCTCCTGGAACTGAATTCATATCCATATGAAATGTCTTGATCACTCAAGGGAATCTACAAGGTTCACCTTCTCTGAAAATGGGCTAAATGCCATCAGTGACCAGTAACATTTCTTTTGGTTTTCAGACTCTTCCAATTATAGTTAAGAAGGGAACATCAGTTTTAAACTTCACCTGCCTTCTAAAACATTTCTAAAATCGGATCACTACGTATCAGTATGTGACTATGGGGTGTGCTGCATAATCTAGAAGCAGATCATCTCCAACAGCAGATAAGCCAGGAAATGCTGGGCAGATGCCGCAAATCAGGCACCTCTGGAGTGTTTGGGCTTGTTCGGGGAACACAGATCCCAGGCCACTGACAACCACCAGGTTCAAGGAAGAAAGTGGAAACTCTCAAAGATCAACACAAAGGAACAGAAACAAATTGCATCCAACCTGGTCTCTGGATTTCAAGTCATTTCTTCTTATATCTCACTGCACAAAAACAATGAAGTGATTTCCACCCTGGAACCTGGGAATGAGGAGAGGCAAAAGCCACAGGCTGGGAACCCCAGCCTGAATTGGATGCACTTATTCTGTGGTTGACTTATGCACGTATGAGTTGCACGCCTGAGAACGGGGTAGGGACTTTTGAAACGCAGCCCATGCCCTCTGGCCCTCATGTGTACAGAGCCGCCTTGGCTGAGTGACTCAGGGTAATGACTGAGCAACAATTGTGGGCTTGAGTTGTGCTGGGGATGCCCTGGGAGGCTCTTTGCGACATGCTGCCTGCCCTGTACCATCAGGCCCCCGCTCCAGGGCTGCAGCCTCCAGCCTGTCTGGCCATCCACCGGCAGATGCTGCTTCCAGGTTCTGCCTCCTGCAGCACATGCCTCTGATTCAGCCTTCCAAGCTCACAAAACAAAGTATGGGCCATGGAAGTGCTGTGTGCAGCCTAAGAGTTGATGGTCTCATCTGGGCCCAGCGGCCTCTTTGCAGACTTTGCGTCCTTCACCTGGGTCTGCAGGAGGCAGATAGTTTCTGGGTCTGGATTAGCAACGGGTCCTGGAACAAAAACTCCAGAAACCAGGGGCTCTTCATCAAAGGCTCCATTTCTTATTGAATGTTCAATTCGCCAGTAAGTCCAGGTTACCCCCAGAGCATCCATTTCTCCACCACCCTGGCCACACTACCTTCCCCAGGCTCCTGGCTGGTATCCCCATTGTCCCACCTTTTCGTCTTTGAATATGCAATGTCTTTGAAAGACTCAGTCCTCACCCGTCATGGGTAGAATTAGCACCTTCTACAGGATATTTATTCTTCAGGCAGGCTTTCTGCAGCAACCTGGTCTGTGTCCTGGGCCCTTCCTAAGTGTCCTCCCAGCTGATGGGTGACTTGGAGCTGGTCACCTGCCCCTCTGGGCCTCAGTTTCCTTGCCTGTAGTAACAGCACCTTCCTCACACATTGTGAGAGGTGAATGAGCTAAGGCACAGCGGGGACCCAGCGCTAGGGAGTTGTCCCTGTCACTGCCGTGGATAACGGGTAACGTTCTGTCACCATTTGTTAAGTAAGCTCCCAGATGGGCGGAGCCTTCCCTGTGGCATTCTCTGAGGGTACCCAGGGGCCAGCATAGCCTGGCACGTGGCTTTGATCAAATGGCAATCCCTGAACTCCTTTGGCCAGTCATGAGTCATAGGTAGACCCCTCTCCAGCGACACCTCTGCCCAGTGCTCCTGGCAGCTCTGTGCAATCTCAGTTCCCGGAAAGACCCCCCCCCCTCGGTCATCCCCCTCCACTATGACCCGAGGGGTGCAAGGCCTGACTGACCAAGGCCGGAGCCCCTGCTGTTGCTGGAACAGAGACCCAGAGCCGGAGCTTTGCCCCTGCTCCATCCCCGGCCTCTCTGTGCCCCAGGGACTGAGGGGGCAGACCAGGGCCGTCCCCATCCTGCTGGAGGCAGCGGCACTGGGCCAGACACCCAGGGAGGGGCCTTGGTGGGGCTGCAGGGGAAGGAGGGAGGAAGGAGATTCTGTCCTTAAGTCCCACAACGTGCTGCTGAGAGCTCCCCTCACCCCAAGAAGAGCAAGCCAGTCCCAGCCCTGTCCTATCCTCTTCCAAACCCTTCCTGGGAGAATTCTGCCCCCCTCCCTAAAATGCAGGGATCCCTAGACTTCTGGGTCTGGCCCTAGGGAGGGTGGTGGGGATACTGGGGACCTCAGGATGGGGTCCCCAACTTACATGACTGGCTTCCTACCAGTGCCCCCGCCTGAACCAGTCCTGGGTGCCCAGGGGAGACAGGGACGAGGGTAGAAAGCAATCTCCAATGATTGGCATGCCATTGCCAGGGTACCAGGCCCAGCGCCCTGGGCACAATGTGCGTTTCTGGCCAGTGGGGACCCTGGGCTCTGGCCGAGAGGGTGTTGAAGCAGTGAGGCCTGGCAGCTACCATCATCTGGTAGTGGCCACCAACTTGGCCTTCACCCAAGACCCCCACCACCATCACTGCCCCAGCGGGCACCCCTGGCAGAGGGCCAGGAAGGGAAGGTCCCATCCAAGGCTCCAGCCGTGAGCTCTTGGTTGGACTCTGAGCTCCAGCCCCAGGCGAGACGTCTTTGGGCACTCAGAGCTCCGGAGCCAGACCATGCTTGGGGGCCCGGCGCTGCGTTGGGCCGAGTGGGCGCCTCGCTCCAAACGCGCAGAGCGCAGGCTGGGCGCACGCACTTGGCCGGGGCCGGCGCGCCCTTCCCTGGACGCACGTGCGCGGGTGGGCGCCGCGAACCTGGCGCAGAGGGTGCGGCCCGCGCCCCGGGGTCCCGGGAGGCCCCGCCGCCGCCGCCCGCTTCCCGCCCTCGCCGCGGCGCAGGTGCGCGGCCCTCCCGCCCGGGTCGCGGGCGCCCGCACTCACCGTGCCCTCGGACGGCAGGTAGCCGATGTCCTCGATGGCGCAGATGTTGATGATGTGGACGCTGCGGTCCTCCGCCGGGAGCGTCGAGTACTTCTCGTTGACCCTCATCGTGGCCGCCTGTGCGCGGGGACCGCCGGGCGGCGCGCCCTCCCCATCCACGGCCCCGGCGGCCTCTGCGGGCGGAGACGGCAGCGTTCGCGGCGCGCTCGCAGGGGGCCGGGCCTCCCCGCGCCCAGGCCCGCCGGGGACGTGGCCGCCTCCCGCTCCGCCCGCCGCCCTCGCCCGCCCGCCCGGCCCGCGCGCTCCGTGCGGGGTGCGCCTGAGCCTCCGGGCCGATCGCGCCGCCGCCCGGGTGCGGGCCCCGCGCCTGGTCGGGAACTTGGACGCCCGCCGGCCGGCCTTTGCCTTCAAGATATAAGCGCTCTCCGCCCGCCTGTGGCAGGGGCGGCGGCCGCGCGGGTCAGATTTTCCGTAGAAATTTAAACACAGGAAGAAAAAGGATTCCATTCCTGCGGGCCCCTCCGAGTTCTATTTTTATCCGGGGAAAGGGCCCCTTTGGATTTTTTGTTTTTTTGAGGGTTTTCATACCCGGTATGAAAATTGGGGACTTTCAGTAAAGTTCCCGAGTGGCAGGCGCTTCTGTGGCGGTCACCTCCACCTCCGGGGTAGCGAAGCCTCTGAGATTGGAGTCTGGAATGTTCTCCCTGCCCCTTTCCCTCCACCCTGGCAAACTCCTGCTGTCACTCAGCGCTCACCTCCTCCAGGGAGCTCGCCTGGTTCCTGCAGACCCGCCCCCCACCAGCTGCCCGTGCTCCTGGGAGAGGCTTTCCTGGGGCTGTCATCTCTCTGGAGCCCCCTGATGTTACCGGTGGCCCCCGCCGCCCCTTTACGGAGCGCGTAGTGTTCTGTGCCCAGGAGCATGCAGCCTCCCTGATGCAGGGCATGAGTGTGTATCATCTCATTTAAACCAGCACCTGCAAGGTTGGAAGCGGGTCCTCATTTTGCAGAGGACACTCAGGCTTAGGAAGGCCAAAGAACGGTCCCCATCCTCTGAGGCGGGGTGGGGCTCCTGCAGAGAGCTGTGCCCCCTGCAGGGCGAGGCTGTCTTGCTTTCTGGAGGGGGGATGGTGGCTTTGATCGCTCACTCCTGGCCCCACCAGGGGTCTGGCACACAGTAGATCTTCAAGTCTTCCTCCCCTAAGGAGAGTAAGGCAGGTCCCCAGGGGACAGCCATACTCAAGTTAAGCCCCAGGGTCCATGCTGGCAACCACAACCAGTAGAAATAAAGTCTCCCTCTGCCTCTCACAATCCTGTGAGTTCTTCATGGCGTGCATCAGATAGCACCTCTGACAGGAAGTCCTCCTGGATTCTCCCCCACTGCCCCCTTCCCACCCAAATACATGGACCTTCCTCTCTACCCAAAGAACCTGTCTGAACCTCAACTAGCACTTCATTTATTCCACCTCATTTGACAGTGGACTGTCTACCAGGTTCAAACAGCTGATGCTCAATAATTGCTTATTAAATGGCCATTTGGGAACACTCAAGGTCTACAGAAGTGATTAGGAAGTTGTTTTCAAGGTCACGAGGTTGTCAGCATGCCATGGTTCCAAGCGTGGAATTTGGAGTCAGCTAGGATGGGGTTGGGAGAGGGGGTGGGGGCTCGTTCCAGCTCTGGCACCTTCCAGCATTGTAACCTTGTGCCAGCCCCTCCTGGGCCTCAGAGCCTCCGCCTTCTCATGGGAGTCTTGAGTGTGCCTGAAGCTGCCAGGCTTGGCAATGGTCACTGTTGTCACTACTACTGTCACCTTGTTATATCTCCCCTTTCCTGGTGCCTCAGTGAGACCCCTCCCTCTCATTTAGGCACAAGTCTGTGACTTCCTTGAACTTGGGGCGGTGCAGGAAGGCTATTTGGTTCTCAGTGTGGTGGTGCCAACAGGCGCTGAGTGGCCCAAAGGACCCTTCTTCTGCACCTTGGACAGTGAGAGAGGGTTTGGAGGAGGGCCCCAGGCTGGCCAAATCCACACCAGAAACAGTGCTCCGTGGCCTCTGCCCCTAAGAGTTCAAGTGTCTAGCACTGGGAAGAATTCCACACACACATACAGAGGATTATGTAACTCCATCTGCTTATCCTTGTTGGTAAACAACCAGCATTGCGTAACACTAATATACGGTCTTTCCAAATTTACGTTCAAGTGGCAAAGGACCTTCCAGAGCTCTACGAGGTGCAGTTTGCAGAAAAACAAAAAGAGTAAAAATATGCTTGACCAAATCTACATACACTGGTGTTCCCAAAGGTTTGGGAAGTGACACTTCTGGCCTGAGAGGGCTCTGGGCTTTGGGGGCTGCCCGGTGAGGGGCCGTCTCCTAGACAGAGTGGCCCCACCTTCTCCCCACGCAGCACCCCTTGTGGCTTTACTCAAGAAACAGTGTTGAACCTCCGGTTTCTGTGATTTATGCTGTAGCCCAGTCAAGGCATCTGCTTGCCTGTAAAACTCCACTTCCTTTGCTACTTCCAGTATATTTCCTTTTTTTCTCTCCAGCATTCCTGTATTCTAATTCCTCTCGCCTCTTCCCTAAGTCCTCCAAGGTGGATGGTGTAGACGCGCACAGCAAGGGCCGGAAAGGACCAGCTCTGCCCCCAGGACGCTCGTGGCCTTTGCCGGGGGTTCATGGGTCTAAGGATTTCAAGGACCGACATGAAGTAAAAACAATCGTCCCTAAAATTGGAGTGAGAAAAGAGAATTCCTGTGCGTGGCGATATCTCCCAAGTCAGGACAAGTTTACACGGTCCCTTTTGTTCCATAGATGGTCCACTTCTCTAGCTCCCTGCCCCCATCTGTGTCCCATGAGTCACTTTGTTGGGAAGCTGTCTCCACTCTAGTCACTAATTGCTTGTACGTGGGGCCACTCCATAAACGGTTGCATTCATTTTTCTTTTTCTTTTTGTCTCAGTGATTTTCATCACTAAAAACCCACAGGGACAGATTTTTTGGGCAGGACTAATTCCCCGATCATGAATTAGTAAAAACCTGGTCTAATTCGTCCAGATGGTACATTTTGTTATGGGGAGCTATGGGCTTCCCAGCTGGCCTGTATGGCCCTTCAGTGTCATTTGATGGCATGCGCCAACTGATACAGGTGTCTTTGCTGACATTTTAATAGTCACCGGGGTGTGTCAAGTGGCAAGGAATGGAGGTCAACAAGCTGCCAGGAGGGTGGCCTCCTGGTAAGAGGCTGCACAGGGGAGCCCTTTCCAACTCGATTTTCTTTCCATCCCTTTGGCATCGCCCACACGGAAGAACATCTCTGAGCGCTGGCCGAGCTATCTGCGATTCAGTGGGAAGTTGGACAAACCAAACTTTACAAAGGGAGGTGGAACGAGTGCCCCAAATTGTGGAGATGCAGGGACTGGTTACCAAAACCACAGACTGGAAGCCCGTTAACCACCCGCACAGCCTTGGCATGCCTCAGTTTCCTTTTTTGTAAAGTGAGGCATGACGTCTCTCCCTTTGGATGGTGGGTGAGGACCGAGAGGCCCAGCGCCTGGCCAGGGTGAGTCCAGGTCAGGGAGGCAAAGGCCTCTTCTTCTTCTTTTTTTTGAGATGGAGTCTTACTCTGTCGGCAGGCTAGAGTGCAGTGGTGCAATCTCGGCTCACTGCAACCTCCACCTTCCGGGTTCAAGCAATTCTCCTGCCTCAGCCTCCCAAGTAGCTGGGACTACAGGCCTCTTCTAATAAAGGAGCTCTACAGTCTACAGTGGAGGTATTGGGACTGTGGATGTGTGGAGCCGGATCCTTCTCTGTGGTGGGGGCTGTCTGTGCAATGTAGGACATTTTGCAGCCACCCTGGTGACCTCTAACCACCCACAAGATGCCAGCAGCACCTTCTGCCTCTAACCCATGTGTGACAACCAAAAGTGTTTCTTGATGTTGTCAAATGTCCTCTGGGGACAAAACCAGCCCTGGTTGAACCACCGCTCTCAGGCTTCTCCGAGGCCCTCACCTGCACTCTCACCTGGACCTGGGGGCCAGCTTCATCAGCCCCTGTTTCACAGGCGCACACACCCAGAGAGGTGACGTACTTGGCTTAAGGTCAGGGAAGACACCTGGAGAGGTGACACACTTGGCTTTCATTCTAGGTCTCCTGACCCCCACCTGCCAAACCAGAGCTCACTCCATGAATTCAATACGCATCCAGAATTAGGGAGGTGGCAGAAAGGAGATTGGGTTTCTTTTTACAAAACAGAAAATAGCCGGGTGCCCAGGTTGTTCTCCGTTGGTAGAGGTGCTGGTACCCTCACGGCCTGGGTGCACAGAGCCTGCTCTGCCCCTCAGTTGGCCCAGTACAAATCTCTGCATTCAGAGGGTTCTAATAAGTGCTGTTGACTCACAAACAGCCCAGGGGAGGGAAAGCGGCATGGAAGCAGTGAGCGGTCATGACTCAGGGCCATTGTGAGCGCCAGTGGCCACCCGTCCTGCTCCCATGCCAGCCCCTTGCTGCCGGGCAACCCGAGTAGGGCAGAAACAGAGGCCAAACAGGTAAATGATGTCACCTCCCAAAAGCAGCTTGGGCTGTAATTATCCCGGGGGAAGATGTGCCTGGGGAATTTACAACCGAGATACGGTGGGTGGGGGGAGACCGGCCTTTCCTCGTATGATGTCAGCGCCCAAGCAGAAGCTGGCCAACCGCAGCCTGGGCTCCGAAAGTGCTCGCCAAAGCTCTGACACGCGGCCAAAGTATGGAGTTCTGTTTAGGGGGGACTTTTTTCCCCTCCAACAGAATCCACGGGCATCCCGTTTCCATAGGAGGGTTTTCAGATTTTTAATGTGTTTTGTGAACCCAAGGCCTGCCTTCTGAGAATTCTAAGAGCTTTAAAGCACACCCAGGGCAGCTGAGACCCCGACCAGGCCACCTCCTCCTGGAAGCCTTTCTGGTCCATCTCAGATGGCATTGCTCCCCTCTGCTCCTTCCACCCATGGCTCCAGCCACTCAGGTTCCCTCTGAGCACCACCTTCAGTTTTTCGGGCTTCATTTCTGCACTCTTTACTCTCTTTCCCATCCTTGGCACACTATAGATATTCCCCATTTATGTTTATTTATTAACAAGCAGCCATACAGTGCTTACTATGAGCCAGCACTGTGCCAAGCTCTTTACAAATGTTCAGTCGCGCTCTTAGGGTGTGTTCACACAGCCACCTGCAAGTGCGTTCACACAGACGCACACTCCTGGATCCTTTCTCGGGAGGTGTGGGGAGAAGTGTAGATGAAATCTTAAACAGCTGCCTCCTCCCCAGTGACTCTGCAGGAGGCACAGCCTTCCTCTCCAGGATGATGGGTGCATTGGCATCAGACACCCTGCCGGTGGGGACAGGGGCTGCCTCCCCGCCGCAGGACAGCACCTGTCCACCTGCCAAACAGAGCCTCTAGCTGCCCACCACTGCTCCAGTTCTTCTTCCCGGGGTTTGAAAGAATAAATGCTCCAGATTGCTGTCAGTTTCCTTTCAGCAGCTTACTTCCTGATAGTAAGGAACTTCCACCTCGCAGAAGTGCCGGCCTCAGTCTGAGCCTGTGCCACTCCAGAGGGACGAGGCTGACCTTTGTGGCTTCCTCTGAGCCCCCGCCCCTGACTGTATTTTGTCCCCAGACACGACGCAGCTTCTGACAGAGGACAGGTCCTGGTCCTCCTGGCCTCTGGTCCGAGGGGCTGAAGGTGACTTAAGGCCCCAAGGCAGAGGAGCTGGAACTCGAGTTGGCACTCCTACACTGTTGAGAGCACATGAACCCCACAAGAGCTGCTCTCCGCAACAGACTCATCCCTGCACCTCCACAGGGTGTGTGCCAGGCGCGAGTGCACCAAACCTGCATCGCTCCCTCAGTGTCGATGACCCGCCCACGCCACCGATTTCCCTAAAGGATTTCTCTAAGGCCTGAGATGGAGCCTAACGTTACAGGCACTGGCAGCGGCAAGCGTCTCACTCTGGAATGAATCCTCTGGGTCTTCATCATGCCCTCCCTTCCCCAAAGCCAAGGAAGCCACAGCTCCTGGTCTCACCTGTCCCACCAGCTAAAAATGGCCTTTTACACTTTTTAAAAAAAAATTAATTTCTTGAGATGGAGGCTTGCTCTTGTTGCCCAGGCTGGAGTGCGATGGCGCGATTTTGGCTCACTGCAACCTCCGCCTCCAGGGTTCAAGCGATTCTCCTGCCTCAGCCTCCCGAGTAGCTGGGATTACAGGCACCCACCAAGGCGAATTTTTGTATTATTAGTAGAGATGGGGTTTCACCACATTGGCCAGGCTGGTCTTGAACTCCTGATGTCAGGTGATCTGCCCACCTTGGCCTCCCAAAGTACTGGGATGACAGGTGTGAGCTACCTCTCCTGGCCTCCTTCACTCATTCTGTTCTACCCCTACCTCCTCCAACCCCTTCCTGACTTTGTATTTCTCCATGGAGTCTGCCGGTCCCTGTCTGTGGAGGAAGTCGCTTCATCATCTCGTTTTCCCGTCCGCCTCCCCTCACCCTCCTTGGCTAGAATGGCAGCTCCAGGCGATTTTGTAATGATTTGATGGCTCATTTTCATGCCTGAAAATGACGTGAGCCACAGAGACCTCGAAAAATGCATAGAATTCAGCCAGTTATTCAACAGAGTTGGGCCCCAAGGCACGTTGACTCTTAAAACATAAGAAGGGTCTCCTGTAAGATCTAGCAAAAAAAAACAAAAACAAAACAAAACAAACAAACAAAAAGGACCTAAGGAGGGGAGGAGAGGAGAGCGAGAGACAGAGTGGCCTCTGAGACAGACGCCTTTGAGACAGACAGCCACCGCCTGCCTTTGCAGAAGGCATTAATGGCCAACAGCGAATTAACTCAGTCATTTCAATCCCTTTGCTTGTGTAGACAAAACCCAAAAGTCCATGTCCTACAGAGCTAGTAAGTACATGCATGCACACACGTGCATGTGTGCACACCCACTTGCACGCATACACACATGCCAACTCATCCCGAAGAGTTAAAAATGGACCCGACAGGGGACCTCCTCCCCAAAGGCACACATAATCAGTGGTTCCCGTGTCCATCTAGAAGCCTTTCCTGAATACAGACATTTAAGATCTGTAAGCTCATCACAGCCTGCATCTTCCAAAACACGTGGTTATACAGAGCCCAGGGGCCCCGGGCTGCCTGCCACGCCCCTCACGCAGACCATCATTTTCCAAAAGCTATTCCCAAGACTCAGCGTACCTGCCTCTTAAACATGAACAATTATGTCTGGAATGAGGCTTTCTGGAAAAATCAAGTGCCCCCGACCCCTTTAAGCTCATCACAGCCCAGATCCTCCAGGTTAAACAGATCTCAAGTTTCCCTCCACTTTTTTCTGCTCAGCTTAAGCACCTCAAGATGTTCTTGGCCATCCGCTCCTCCATTCCCGTTTCCTTCCGGTTAGGTGGAGAAGCCTTTCCTCCAACCTTAGAGGGACCCTTTCCAAGCCACAGGCTCCTTCTGGATCTGTCTGCAGAACACACTCCCCGGTTCCTTCAGGCCACATTTCAGAAGAGAAAGCCGACCCTCTCCTTGGTCAGGAAGGACGCTGAGACTCCCAATTCTTTCCAAAAGGAAAACAGGGTAAAAGAAAAGAACTCCCAGCTCATGCTCCCCTGTGAGTGGATTCAATGGCCTGTTCCAAAAGGCAGGGGGCCCTGTGAAGGGAAACATTCTGCCATCTAGGGGGTCCTGAGGCAGGAAGCCCGGCCTTCGTAGATGCACCGAAGAAAAGACATGGATCTGGCCCCCCCGAGCCCTGGAACTGGATGAGTCTGCAGCAGCCGGTGACACCAGGGGCCAGCTTGCAGAGAGCATGGTGACATCCTTCCTTCCCTACTGCTGCCTGTCACGGCCTTGTTTACATTGGGGACCAAACAGAGAGGGACTGTTTTTCCTTAAATGACCGCAGGGACACCCCCTACCGGCCTTCCTACCACTTCAGAACAGGTGGAGGAGTGGGCTGGGGAAAACGTGGGGGGTGTGCCAGGGAGAGAGCCCTTTACCAGGGAGCAGACGCAGGCCAATGCCTTCCTCCTCCCAGGAGTTAACTGTATTCTCTTGGGCTGGACTTCAGTTCCCTGGGCGCTGTGACCCTCCCTCCTGCCGTGCTCTCATGTCTCCGAGGCTTCTGCGAAGAAACCACCTCTCCAGGGTCTTCCCTGGCCCTGCTCCAAGCCCCTTCCTCTGTTTCCCCCCATCTGTTATCTGAAGCGTATTCTCCCTGCACCAGGAAAGCAAGGAGCTTTGTCTTTTGCTCTCTGTATTCTCAGGACCTAGCAAGCCCGGCACACAGTAGGCATGCAAAATATCTTTTGGAAGGATGAACCCCTGAGTGAAGGGACACCGTGTCCTTTGTCCATGCCCACAGATTCTAGCACCCACCTAGCAGAGCACAGTAGAGTTTATCCACGGGTCAATGTCTACCCTCTCAAACAACCCCTGCACGGATACTCGCTTCTTAACAGGAGGCTGTGGAATCTTCACAAACAGGTTCTCCCCAGGGGCAAGGATGGATTGCTGTCTTAACATTTTCCAGCTGGCGGGGCTGCAGGGGAAAGCTGCTGAGGCCACTGTCACCCATCACAAAAGTCCCATTGAAAGCTCGGCCTTCTCCAACACGAGTGTTCTGTCCGGGGAGGAGGTGGGCTGGGCCTTCCTGGCAGGAGCATGCCCCTTCCACAGGGGCAATCAGTGTATTTATGAAGCTCCTACTATGTGTTGAACTGTGAGCCCAGGGCACAGACCCACAGGTGTGGGGCTGACAGTCGTCCAGGAAGTCAGAAAACCGACAGCCACAGAAAAGTGCAGAAGGACCAGGGAAGAGAAGGTCACGGCCAGTGCCGGAAGGCTTTGCAGAGGGAGTGGCCTCTCAGCTGAACCCTAAAAGGTCACTGGGAACTAGGAAGATGAAGAGGAGGGGTTGAGCGCCCCAAGTCAGGGTTGGGGGGGGACGCCAAGGGACAGGAAGGCTGGGAAGGGCCTCGGGGCCGCCCGTGCACCCACCGGGTGCCTGCGAGCACCTTCTCCAGGGTGCCAGGCACTGGGCAAGAAGCAGCCAGCAAAACACCTGTGACTCCTTGTCCTGTTGGAACTGCCGTCCAGAGAGGGGCAGGCAGACCATCGACAAAACAAGCGAGTGACATGGCACGTGGGTGCTTGGAGGCCGTTAAGCCCCACGGGGCAGAGGAGTTTGACGCGGCTGGAAGGTGGGGACAGCAGCTTGTCATGGTGGCCAGTACAGAGCGAGGCCTTTGTGAGGCCCTTCACTGCTCGGCTATATATGACTGCTCAGTGTAAGGAAACTGGAAAGACTCAGATGACCAGTCTCCATTTTTATGCAAATACAAGGATTTTTGGTCACGTGAGTTAGGAAAACAGCAGTGCCCGTCATGACCCCTGGACACCCCGGACAAAGTGCCTCCCCATTGGGGGATTGCTTTTTCAAGTTTGTTTTGGGGTCCTTTGCACGGGCCTGGGAGTGGTGACAGGCACTGCCTCGGCTGGACTCGCAGCATCCGTGGGTCTGGCCAGCAGCATCCAGGCCGGGGCAGAGCGTCCCTCCCGGGGCTCACCAGTCTATGACTGCGGTCAGGTTGTGCCAGGGCCGACTCCGGGGTGCTTTGCTCCACTGTGGAGTTACAGCGATGGGGTAGCTGCATCCCTGTCGCTGAAGGAGATCTATTCTCCACTGGAGACCAGGTGTCTCTCCTATGCTGTCATTCAGGGAGGCCAAAGTCAGGACTGCCACCCACCCCCAACTAGGTCACCAAGGAGAGGAGGACCCCATGTACCCTCAACACATAGCAAGCACTCGGCAAGTGCCTATGGGGGGGATTGTCCCAGGAGACTGTGGGGCATGGCTAATTCATCCATCAGAATGGAACTTTCTAGACACTGATGAGGGGTGCCAGACACAGGCCTCTTTCCTCCCCGTCCCTGCACCCCTGCAGGGTATCTCTGGACAAGTCACGTGGGCTCTGGGTCCCCGTTTCCAACTCAGTCCCAAAAAGAAGACAGGCTGTCGGGATGTTGAGAGTGGGCCCAAAACACCTAGCATGGGGTCCCTTGGGAATGCAAGCTCAGGGCCAGGGACCTCAGTGCCCATGAGGGCAGCTCGGTGTCTGGCCCTCTGTTCATAACCGCTGTTTATTATCACAGCTGTCACAGATTCAGCCATCTGCTCCAGTGACCTCCGAACCTGTCACTCATTCATTCACACAATGGACGTTCATTCATTCATTCATTCACTCATTCATTCCGCAAACTCTTCTGTGTGCCAGACACAGAGCGGGGGCTGGGTCATGGAAGAAACAGTGCAAACAAGTCCCTGCTGTACTCCCACGGAGCTTATCGTCCAGCAGGGAGGCACCAAAACCGGAAGCCAGAAAGGCAAACAGAGGCACATGTGGGAATATTGGATGGTGTGACCGCTATGGAGGCTGGAAGAAGGAAGGGGGACAGCGGGCTAGCGAGGGTGGGGGCAGGCATGGGGGCACACGATGTGGGTGGCCATGGAAGGCCCTTCTGGGGAAGTGACGTCTGAGCAGATGTCTTCTTCCCGGGAGCCAGCCCTGAGAAGATCTGCAGTGGAACACTACAGGCGGTGGCACAGCCAGGTAAAGGCCATGAGGCTGGGAAGAGTTGTGTGTTCTGGGGACAAGCGCTGAGGTCAGCCAGGCTGGGGCACCCTCCCCCGGGGGGGATGGTGGGGGACAAGGGCAGAGAGGAAGTGGGGAGGGCCAGGCCTGCAGGGCTTTCAGGTCAGGAAGGAACTGGGATCTTCTGCTGGGCCTCGGGGCTGGAAAGGCAGGCCCCACAGGGGACCGATGCCGTCTGAGCTGTGAGGTCACGATGGTCCCTGGGCTGTTCTGCATTCAGCGAGCTGGGGGTAGGGTCCAGGAACCACATTTTAGCCAGGCCCCCCAGGTGTCTGGTCTGGCACAGCCCTGACAATATGCAAAGCCTCTTCTAGTGATGGCCGAATCCAGGAGAACCCAACCCCTAGGATGGAAAGCCTGCCACCTCTGGAGGCAGCCGATGACTCCTGCGGCAGCCCCACCCCGCTCAAAGGAAATGGGCTTCACTGAGCCAGCTCCAGCCCTAGGCTTGGAGCCACACAGGATTGCTCCTTTTCACAAGAAAAAAAAAATCAGAGCTACAGAGTCAGTCGTCTTCGAAAGCTCCCTGCATTCTCCCCTCGCCCAGCCAAGCAGCCTCAGTTTCCCCATCCCTGCACCTGGCTGGGCTCCAAGTCACTCTCAACCACATATTTTAAAAGTCCTTTGTCCCAGACTATGAATGACACGCAAACCGATTGAGGACTGGGGGCGGCAGCTTGTGTGTGTGACTGCTTGGGCTCTGGAGGGTCCTTCTAAGGTCAGCTCCCCACCCCCACCCCCATTTTCCTGTAATGGCCCCAAATGTCTGTAGCACAGCCCGAAGCTTTTCATCTGCCAGTGAGACTCCGAGAGCAAATAGCCCAAGGAAGGACAAACTATGGATCAAATTCGTACGAAAGTATAAATGACTTTCTTCTCCCAGATAACTTTGATAGTGAATAGGACAATCAGCAACAGGCCCACAGACAGCGAGGGAGGGAAGGAGTGGAGGAAGAGAAGAACCTCCAGGGCAAGGGGAAAGAGAAGAAGGAAGAGGCATGGGGGAGGGGGAAAAGGAAAACCTTGATGTCCTGCTCCTCTGGCCCGGACTGAGCCAGCTCCTCCCTACCCACTCACTGCCCTAGCCAGGGAGGCCAGCACGGCTAGGGCGGGGGCCAGCGCGTGTCCGATCCCAGCGGCAATATTAAAGTTTCCCTCAGTCCAGGGCGTCCATCTGAAGCATTGGGGCAAAAACAGAACTGAGGACAAAGAGAACGAGGCTAAGACCACGGAGGCACACGGGGACCGAGAAATGATTTCTCAGCTGCGCGTCTGCCCTTTGGAGACTCCTCCCTGCCCGTCTATGTTGCTGGGGTCCGGGAACCCCCGCCAGGAAGGTGAGGGGGAGTGAAAAGGAGTGAAGGAGAGACCTGGGGCTGTTCCCGGAGAATGGACGTGAGAGCCAGGGGCTGAAAGAGGCCAGTGGCTTCCAGATGGCCAAGCCTCCGTCAGGCCGAGCCTGCCCCTGCAGGCCAGGGCTGCACCCGATGAGTATGATACAGGGAGCCTGAGGGGAGCAGGGTGAGCTCCGCCTGATGTTCCACCAGCTTCCTTCCCCCACTCAGCCATCCATCCCCCAGGGCAGCCAGAGGGTCCTCTCAGCTGTGCCCAGCCACAGAAACAGCCTCCGTGCCTTGGGAAAAAATGACGTTGGCGGGTTGTACCTCATTCACACTCATGAATCTACTCCGAAGTCTGAAGGCATTTTTCCCCAGGTAAAGAAGAAAGAGGAACCAAAGAAAAGGGAAGGGCAGGAAAAAAAAAAAAGAAGAAGAAAAAGAAAAGTGAGAACGAGGGAAAGAGAGAACAAGATTCAGAGGCAGGACAGACCCGAGTCTGAGGCGGGGGCGGGCACATGCCCTGTGGGTCTGAGGCACGTTCCTTCATGTCACATGTTGGTGCTGGTGGTGACCTGATTTTGACTCATCCAAAAGAATGATCAAAAGAGGGAAACAAAGAGTAGATAGGACCAGGTCTTATTTCTCCAGAGCAAATGGGGTTCTGAAGAGCTGGGTTCACGGGATTTGGAGTCACCATCTTCAGAGGATTGCAGGGGTCCTCTTAGGAGCTTGGCATTTTTGCTGACACGTGTAATGAGGCACCAAGAAAATCATGAGTGAGGTACTTGGGGACCACTTGGCTTCCTGGCAAAGGGCAATGTGGTAAGACTTGCATTCACATTAATTTAACCTCATCTTTAAGAAAGGCAAAAGTTGCTCAGCTAACGTGCAGCCTCCTGCTTCGAGGTCACTGGCTCCCACCACACTGTGGGGGATTGGGATCTTTCTGATAAGATGACAGGTCTGGGCCGGAGGAGCTGGAATTCTCCCTGCTTTTGCCCCTCTCTACCGCCATCCCATTCTTTCCTCCCCGCATACCCTATTGCTCATCCTCACGTGAAGTCTATGAAATACATGGCCTTTGTGTTATTAGACACATTTTGCAGATGAGGAAACTGAGGCCCTGAGAGTTCTTGTGGTTTACTCAAGATCTTGCAGCTGGAAGCAACAGAGGTAGAGAACCCTCCCCTAATTGCCTGACCCTAAGAGCAGACTTTTGCTCTGTTGTGGGTCTGAAGCTCTAGCTGCCACTCCCCGGTGTGTACAACCATCTCAGGCATAAGGTGCTCCAGTCGGCACCTGCTAAGAAGCCTCATGGAGATCTCTGCTTCTGGCCACAGAAGAGTAGCTGCTGTGTCAAGAGCACCTATAAAGGTTGGATTAAAAAACAAACAAGAAATTCAGCTGCTAGAAGTAGCTGCTAGAAGGGATTGGAAGATACCGAGGCAGATGGAACTTGAGGGCTAAGGGAAGAGAGCTGCAGAGAAATAAGTTCAACATTCTTGGGGTAGGGGGAGGAGAGGGAGAGAGAGAGAGAAGGGGAGGATTGGAGTTCAGGGTACTCTAAGGAGGTAGAGTCTTAGTAAACGCTCCAGGCTTTCACTTAAGAACCCAGAAAAAGACCTGCCTTCTATAAATCCTTAAGTCTAATCTCAACTCATCTTCAACCCTGAGAGAAACCAGCTGGTCTTTTCGCATTCTGCCTGCTGAAAAGACGAGAATCGTCCCGGAAAAAGAAGATATCATCTGGAGTCTCCGCATTTTCCACACGTGATATCCAATATTAGATTAAAAATCACCACACAGGCCAGGAAGCAGAGCTAAATCATTAAGAACCACAGAAACAAAACAAAGTAAAACAAGCAAACCAAAACCAAAGCACGATAGAAACAGACCAACAGCATATCCAGATAGTGGGGTAATTCGACACATCCTTTAATAGGATGAATACAGTAAATGCAAAGATGGAGAATTTCGATGGAGAATGAGAATGCGCAGATAGAATCCAATGGGAATTCTAAAGCCAAAAGTGAGAATTCAAAACATAGGCAAACCACAGATTAGATAGAATAGAAGAGATGAGTTAAACTGAAAGATGGATTAACAGAGAGCATTAAAATTGAAGCACAGGAGGAAAAAAAAAAGACACAAAACACAGAAAAGACCATGAGAAACATCTAAGTCTTGGTGAACATATGTGCAGTTGGAACTCTGAAAAAACAGAAGGGAGAGAATGGCGCAGGAGCAATATTTGAAGGCTCTGACCAGGAATTTTCCAAAACTGATGAAAGACATCAGGCCACGTTTAGTTAAGAATATGAGAAGCTCTATGAACCTCAAGCAGGGTATAATGTCAGTTTTATTTTTTTCCCTTTTAATGCATAGCTTTTTATTTATTTTTCTTGCCTTACTTTTTTCCTAGGACATCCAGCACAATGTTGAAAAGTATGGCCCAGACCCTATCAGAATAATCCAAGCCTATCATAGCAAAATTGGTGAAAACAAAAAACAAGGAAAAAATGGCAAAACAGCCAGAGAAAAAGGGCATCTACTTTCAAAAGATTAATAGTAAGGTGAATGGCTGACTGTTCAACAGAAGCAACAGAAACCAAAGACAACAGAGTGACATATTGAAATTGCTGAAAGAAAATTACTGCCAGTATAGGATTCTACATCTAGAAAAAATATCTTTCAAGATAAAAATGAAATAAGAGCTTTGGAAAGAAAAACATATATGTGAGTAAACCTAAATGAATGTTGATTGTTTAAAATAGCAATGACCATGTCTTGTGGGGATTAAATATAAGTAGCATTAATACATGACAGAAACAACACAAAAGGTGGGGTTGGGGGGAAGCTAAATGAAGTTAAAAGCATTTTTAAAACCTTAAGTTAAGGTTTTCACATTGTACAAAGGTGGTATGAATATTGTTTTAAAAAAGACTCTAAAAAGCCAGGGATGCATGTGGTAATTTCTAGTGCTACCACTAGAAGAATAGTAAAGAAATGTATAACTAATCAAATAATAGAAGAGAAATGGCAATTTAAAAAAGAATTGATGAATCAAAAAGTAGGAGATAAAAAAGTCCAAAAAACAAGGACAGCTATAAAACTTATAGTAATATAGCGGATGTAATCCCAGACATGTATCAGTAATTATAATAAATATAAATGGCCTAAATATTCCAATTAAATGACAAAGTTATCAGACGAGATTTTTGAAACTTCAACTATATACTATTTATAGAAGACACACTTTAATATAAAGAACCAGAAGGATTAAAAGTCAAAGGATGGAAAAGATATTAATATACCATGCAAGCACTTGAAAGAAACTTGGTGCACTTACAGAAATATCAAATAAATATATTTCAAAATAAGAAGTTTTACTAGAGATAAAAGGAGATGCTTTATAATGGTACATCTATTGAACAGAAATATCTAACCATTTAAAATTATGTATATGTCAAAATACATAACTAAAAGCTGACAGAACTAAAATAAGGAATAAACCATTAATTGTGTTTGCATATTTTAACTTAAAATGTAATACAACTCTTTGAGGAAGTGATAGAATTTCACACACACACACAAAACCAGCAAAAATTACTAAATATACATATTTTTAAGTGTACAAAAAATCATTTACCACAACAGCTCATGTTGAGCCACACAGCCAGCCTCAACGCAGTTCAAAGGACTGAAATCTTGTCCTCTGATGACAACAGAAACAAGTAAAGACCAATAATAAAAGGACAACCATAAAAAAAACTCAACATTTGGAGATTAAGTGATACTTTTCTGAATTACCTATAGCACAAAGATTAAATATCAGTGAAAATTTAGGAACAGTTTGAACTGGATAGCATGAAAATATGATATTCCATATCATATAATGGCATCATCATATGTAGCTAATCTGTATTTGAAAATAGTTGTACAGCCCTAAATGCATTTGAGCCCAGAAAGAAGGCTGAAAATTAATGATCTAAATTTATGACTCAGGAAGCTGAGAAAGGACAGTATATTAAACCCAAAGTAGAAGGACACAACTAATAAAGAACAGAAACCAACAATTTAGAAATCAAATTTATAATGGAGAAATTAACAAAACTAAAAGTTGCTTATTTAAAAGACTAATAAAATTGATAAAACTCAATCAAGACTCAGGCCTGCCCCTCACAAGAGTGAAGACCACATGCCACATGTCTAAATAGTTAAGTTATAAATCAAGCTAGCAAACTATTTAATGAAATATGTTCTCTTTCTATGAGGACGAATATACCTTCCTACAACAGAGAAGGCTAGGCTCAAATTTAGGAGTCTCAGACTCCTTGGAGATGTGTGCCATCAGGTGAGGTGATGGGAAGATGGTGCCTGCTACCCACTTTTGCTCCCCTGGCACCATCCTGCCCTGTGAGGAGCCTGTATCTCTAAGGCCTGACCACAGCCCCACGACATCTGCCCCTTAGCTACCTGCTTGGCCTACACCACGTTCCCATGGCTTGCCTTTGAAAGGACAAACCCAGTGGGGAGGACTTGCAGGCTCTGGGAGCAGGCTGGGGGCTATTAGTTAAGGACATTTGGGGTCTGAATATCTAGGCATGGTCTTGGAAGGAGTGTGTGGGTCCTGGGTGTGCAGTTTCCTTAGCCCCATGGACTTTACACCTGTGGCGAAGGTGAGGAGGGGGAGGACCAGAGCAGGGCTTCTGCCGCTCAGGGTCCTGAGTAGGGGCTCCTCTTGCCTGGGCCTGAGGGCCATACTGGAGACAGGGTATGAAATACAGAAGACAGACACAAATGATGGATACTAAGAACGAGAAAACAGATGTTACAACCGTTTCTACAGACAGGAAGAAGATAATGTGAGCACATTATTAATAGCTATTCAAATACATTGGAAAATCTAGATGAAATGGATCATTTTCCAGAAAAGCACCACTTCCCAACACTAGCATAAGAAGAGGTAAACAATCACCATGTCCTATATCTATAAAGAAATTTGATTCTAATTCAAATTCTTTTCACAAAGAGAACTCTAGGTACATATCGCCCCACTGGTAAAATTTTCTAAACATTTCAGGAAGGAATAAAACCATCTCCCACAAACTCTTCCAAGAATAAATAGAGACCATTTCCTAACAAATTCGAACCTGAAAAGGATATTACAAGATGAGACAATATCTCTTAAAAATCCTAAACAAAAACACCCCAAACCAATTACATTAACAAGGTTAAAATATTATGACCAAACCGAACTTATTTCAGGGATGTAAGGTTGGTTTAATACTCAAAAATTAACAAAATAAAGAACAAAACCCAAATGATCATCTCGATACGTGCTACAAAAAGCATTTGGTAAAATTCAACACCTGTTTATGATAAGAACTCTTAGCAAATTAAAGAGAAATGATTAAACCTACAATAAATATCATGTGAAATAGTAAGCTGTTGAAAGCTATACTCTAATGTTGCAATTGAAACACAGATGCCATCTCTACTCCTATTCAATATTGTAGGGGATATTCTAGGAATGTAATAAGGCAAGAAAAAGAAATAGAAAGTTATGGATATAAAGGAAAAAAATAAAACTGACATTATCCCAAAAAAGCCTGATTTTGAAAGGAGAAAATCCAGATGAACTATTGGAATTAAAAAGTAAATTTGGCAAAGCCACTGAATAGAAGATTAATATTCAAAAGTCAGTTGTTCTTCTGTACACCAGCAACAAACTCCTAAAAACTCATGCCTTTTTAAACAAAATTTAAAAAATTAAATGTAAAAGAACAAACAAAAAAAATGCATAACCTCAACAAAGAAGAATCACCAAATATTACTAAGAGAGATGAAAGAAAACCAGAATGAATGGCAGGACAGTCTGTGCTCATGGATTGGAAGACTCAATATGGTATAACCATCAATTCTCCCCAGATTTGATCTTGACCTATAGATTCAATGTGATCACAATCAAAATGTCAGAAGGCATGTGTGTATGTGCATGTGTGTGTGTAAAAGAGAGACTGACAAGCTGATACTGAAAATTATATGGAAATGTAAAAGGCCGGTAAGAGTCAGGACACCCTCAAGGGGAAAGCGAGAGGATGTATGCTAGCTGATATTCATTTTGACCAACAATAGTTATAACCGTGTAGTATTAGTGCAAGGATAAACGGATCAAAGCAGAGATTCTAGAAACTGACCTGCATATATTCCGCAATTGGATTTACTACAAAGGTGCCGCTGTAGTGCAGTGGCGGAAAGGACTATGTTTTCAATAAACAGTGTGGAATCAGTAAGTGGTGTGGAATCAATAAACAGTGTGGAGAGTCGTAGGGAGGAAGCTGGACCTTGACCACCTACCTCATATCATACACAAAGCCAAGTCTGGATGCAAAAAGGCCAATCATAAAGCTTCTAGAAGATACCGCAAGAGAGTGCCTTCACGACCTTAGGATGCACAAACATCTCTTAAACAGAACACAGAAATCAGCAACCACAAAGGAAAAGACTGATAAATCTTCAACACAATTAGAAACTTCTGTTGATCAAAAGACAACATTAAGTAGGTGAAAAGGTAAGTCATAGAGTGGGGGAGGATATTTGAAATTCACACAAATCTCAAAGAACTTGTCTCCAAGATATGCAAGCCACTCTTACAAAGCAACAGAATAAGACAATCCGATTAAAAAAATTCTCCTATGCGCTCTTCCTCAAAAGAGGCTCTCCAGCTAATCCATATACATATGATATGTTGACCACCAGCATTAGCTCCCAAAAAGACACAATGTAAAACCACAATGAGATATCATAAGACACACCCCAGACTGGGTTACAGTAAAAGAAAACCAGACCCCAAACCAAAACCCGACCATGCCAAGTGTCAGGGAAGATCTGGACATCTCATATGCCTGCCAACATAAGTTTTGATTGGTACAACCACTTTGGAAAACGTGGAAGCAGCTCCTGAAGGGAAACATAAGCCTGTCTCATGACCCCGAAATTTCACTCTTACATAGGAGCCCAAACTGGAAACAACCCAAATGCCCATCAACAGGAAAACTGTGGTGTGTTTATACGACAGAATACTCCAGAGCAACAAGAATGAAGGACTGCTGCATATAACCATGTTGAAGAATCTAACATAGGAGGTTAGAGAAAAAGCTCGATTCCACTGAATTCAAAAACAGGCAAGTGGAATCCACAGTGATGGATGGAGAATAATGACTGAGGGTGGGTGGGCGTCATGAAGGGGGCTTCAGGGGAACTGGTAATGTTCTTTAATTTGATCTGGGTGGTGATCATCAGATACATTCAAGTCGTAAAAACGAATTAAACTGTAAAATTATGATCTGCACACTTTTATGAATGTGTACTGCCATAAAAACTGCTCTCAAATAAAACAGTGCATACTGCAATGGTGGGTTCTGGAAGCACACATAAGCCTAGGTGGATGCAGGCACTGGTGGTCAGCCATGCATCACGCTGCTTTCTGTCCTCATGAGAATTTCCAAGCATGTCCTCTCCCTTAGTTTTCCTATAACCCTGCTAGTATCCCCATTTTACAGGTGAGGAAACTGAGGTCAGAGGTGTGAGTGAACTTGCCCTAGGTCACATAGCTAGTGAGTAGCAGAGTAGGATTTGAATCCAGGCCTTCTACCTTCAAATACCACATCTTCTGCCTTTTAATGTAACTGTTCCTGAGGGAACTAAAACCACAAGCACTAAACATTTGTGAGGTGCCTACAGGGAGCACTTTTCTCGATGTTATATAGAAGTTACGGCTGGGTGTGGTGGCTCACACCTGTAATCCCTGCACTTTGGGGGGCCGAGGTGGGCAGATCACAAGGTTAGGAGATCGAGACCATCCTGGCTAATATGGTGAAATCCCATTTCTACTCAAAATACAGAAATTAACTGGGCATGGTGGTGTGTGCCTGCAATCCCAGCTACTTGGAAAGTTGAGGCAGGAGAATTGCTTGAACTGGGACCCGGGAGGCAGGGGTTGCAATGAGCTGAGATCATGCAACTGCACTCCAGCCTGGGCTACAGAGTGAGACTCTGAGGAAGAGGAAGAGGGAGGAGGAGGAGGAGGAGAAGAGTAGTTAGAAGGAAAAGCTTGAGGGCAGCCCGAGAGAGAGGGTCAGGGCCCCCAAGAGTGTGCAGCAGTTACCTTGAGGGGGTGGAGGTGGGACCAAGGTCAACAGAGAAAGGAAAAGCACCAGGGAGGTGGCAGTCAGAGAAGCCTCCGGGGGGAGGAGCCGCGGGGCTGGGCTCTGAGTGAGGGGCTCTGACTGAGAAGCAGCAGGAGCAGTGGTGTGGTGTGCTGTTGAGTAGGTGGGTGGGGGCCTGCGGCTGCACTGTGGGGTGGAGGACCCGGCTCTCCAATCCTGCAGCCTGTTCCCAGGACTTCTGTGTCAACAGTCACGGAAATTCAAACCTCACCTGTAACAGCTACCAAACAGCAGTGTTATCACAGCTGCTGTGGATTTCAGGGTTTGGCTAGTTTTGTCATTATGTCTCTTGCACCCTGAATAGGATACAGGGGTTTCCAGGTGAAGGGACCATGCCAGGAGGAAAAGCTCCAGGCAACATTCAGGTGATTTTCCCAGAATGCAGTCTGTCATCTCCAGGGATGGACGAATCATCCCTAACACAACCCAGGGTGCCATCTCTATTGCTTAAAACACAGACAGACAGCATGTAGATTCACCAAAGAGTAGACAGACATATGGCTGCCCATTCACTCATTCACTTACTTCCTGGAAGAGTTATCCCCGCCATTACCTTGCAGCATTTATCCTCCATCCCCAGGGCCCATAACAGCTCCTGGAACACAGGAGATGCTCAGAGCATGACCTGCTGAATAAATAAACCACTTATTCCATGCCAGCTATGTGACAGGCATTGCACTTCATGCTGGTTGTTCTGGTCATCTTCAAGACAACCTTTGAGTCAGGGACTGTGGTATCCCCACCTGACAGATGAGGAAACCATGGCACAGAGAGGCGAAGTCACTTGTGCAAGTGTGGACAGCAGAGTCGGTGTTTGAAACCGGATCTGTCAACTGCAGAGCCGGGGCAGCCGTATATGAGACCACGGGGGGCTTCTGCTGTCTCTGGTGGGTGACTTGGGAGCAGGGAGAAGCACTGGAGGTGGAGTTCAGCTTCCTGTCCCCACGTCATGCCGGGTTATGGTTTAGCCCGCTGGGCTGGGCTTTGGGCATCTTTATGCATCTTAGATGTCCACCTCCGAGATGTCACAGCCAGCTCCTCCCGCAAGCCACCAGAAAGCAATCAGGGGCCAGCCAGCATCAGTGGCAACTGCTGTGAAAAACAGTTGTGGTTCAGGAAGAAAACATATCCTGCTTGTCCGGGAAGCGTACGCCCAGGTGTTCACAGGACACAAAACACACAGACCCGAAGAAATCAGGCGTGGCCCTCGACATTCAAGAAGAACCTGTTTCTACTGGCAAACGCACTGCCCAAGATCCTGTCTGTCCACTTTCTGCTGTGGCAGGGAGGCCCCCCCCCGGGATATAATTTCCTGAGGAGCAGAAACCATTCACCCATTTGGAGAGGTCTCCCGCGGGCACAAAACAGCACCTAGTGGCCAGAAAAGGTAACCGCATCAGTAACCGTGGTTGGGGGTGGCGTGGGAGGTGGCCGTGGGGTGGCCGTGGCGTGGCCGTGGGGTGGCCGTGGGGTGACCATGGGGTGACCATGGGGTCGGGAGTGGAGAAGACTGGGGAGAGGGGTAGAAGGGGAGGAGGGAGGAAAATAGGGGGAGACAGAGAGAGTGAAACAGAGACAGAGAGACAGAGAGAGTGGACAAGAGAGAGGGAGGGGGAGAGAGAGGAAGACAGAGAAACAGAGACAGAGACGTCCCAGGACAAAGTTTATTTTAAGGTTGGGATTCCTGAACTTCCCTCTTAGGCCTAATCGATAAACCACACCCCACTCATTACATAATCTCAAAAACTTGATTAAGAACAAGCAGAGATGACTTCCATAACCATTTTTGAAACAAGATGGGGAGGGGGGGAAGACTATAAACTCATCTGTTAAAAAAAATTCTATGTGAACCTTAAACTTTATTCAACCTTAAAAGAAGCTAAAACATTTGATAAATATCTGATAGAGTTTATAGAAACTAGATAGATTATTAAATAGGAAAGTGTTTACTATGTTTCAAAATTTCAGATCCACCAGTTCGTCCATTGGGTAAATGTTTATCGAAAAGTTCAGGGGCAAAGTTAAACAGTTGAAATAAAATGGAATTAAGCCTTAATATTTTGTTTTACTTTGAGTACAGACGGAAGACAAAAATAATATCTCATAAAACAGAAAGTTTCTATTTTCACCAAAATATTTGGAAAAGTCATTTTATTTTAAATTTGGATACCTAGATTCAATATAACTTTTGCAAGGGAGGTTTCAGCAGAATCCAGGAAGCTGGAGCATCTGGAAGCAGGCTTTGATTATTATTTAAAACATTCTCATTCCACCAAGACATAATTTATTTCAAAAATTGTCTTACCAGCCAGAAACTGCCTGTAACTGCAGTACTTGTAAAACCCTAATGGCTCCAGAGAAAATACCATTCTTCTTTTCTGTCACTTGCCCATGTCTCAGGTAAAAAAGGAGGACCTAAGAGGATTGTTCTAATGGATGCTGTTGCTTCCATTTTTGAGATTTTTCTGGGTCTTTTAAAAATGATTTTATTATGCAATCATCAAAATTATTTTAGAGTGTCATGAGAAGGCTGAATGATAAAAAGAAGCCATTATGATTCAAACTATTGTACAGAAAATGTTGTGCCTGTTTTCAGTTGAGAAGAAAGTCCTTAGAGACCCAAAATACAAATTGAAGTTATTCTTGATCGAGAGTCTTTCTTTGGCCTTTTATCCTCTACCTCCACTGCAGGGAGAGTTTTTAAGCCAAATTTTCTGTCTTCTTCATAGTTTATTTATCAAGTTGTGGCCTTTCACATTAGCGCTCTCTCTCTCTCTCTCTGTCATTCAAAGATTCTTACATCTCCAGTGTGTTTCAATCTGTTGTAGCCATAGTTCTTGTTTCTCCATATAATTAATTTTTTTTTTTTTTTTTGAGACAGAGTCTTGCTCTGTTGCCAGGTGCCAGGCTGGAGTGCAGTGGTGTGATCTCGGCTCCCTGTAACCTCCGCCTCCCAGGTTCAGCAATTCACTTGCCTTAGCCTCCCAAGTAGCTGGCACTACAAACGCATGCCAGCGCGCCCAGCTAATTTTTGTATTTTTAATAGAGACAGCGTTTCACCATGTTGGCCAGGATGGTCTCGATCTCTTGACCTCGAGATCCGCCCGCCTCGGCCTCCCAAGGTGCTGGGATTACAGGTGTGAGCCACCACGCCCAGCCTAAAAATTTTTTTTGGATACTTTTAGGTTTACAGAAAAATAAGAAGATAGTAGAGAGCTTCTGTATACCCAGAGCCAATTTCTCTTATTGCCAACATTTTACATTAGGATGAGACATTTGTTACAATTAATGAACTAATTATTATTATTAAAGTCTCATACAAATTTTCTTAGTTTTTACTTAATGTCCTTTTTCTTTTCTTTTTTTTGAGACAGAGTCTTGCTCTTGTTGCCCAGGCTGGAGTGCAATGGTGCCATCTCAGCTCACTAAAACCTCCTAGATCTCCTGGGTTCAAGCGATTCTCTTGCCTCAGCCTCCCAAGTAGCTGGGACTATAGGCGTACACCACCACACCTGGCTAATTTTTTTTTCTTTTTTTTTTTTTTTTAGTAGAGATGGGGTTTCACCATGTTGGCCAAGCTGGTCTTGAACTCCTGACCTCAGGTGATCCGCCCGCCTCCCACCTCAGACTCCCAAAGTGCTGGGATTACAGGTGTGAGCCACCACGCTCGGCTTAACGTCCTTTTTATTTCCAGGATCCCACCTTACATCATTATTCTTTCCGATGCCCAAATTGCATCATTTTTGGCCAACAGGAGCCCCTCCAGGAGCCCCTGTGTCTTTCTGACCTGACTCATTCAGCTTTGAGGAGTTCTTTGCCACCTGGAGGAGCAAGATCCTCCGGGCTCATTAAGTCCTTTCTCACCCTGGGACATGGAACTAGCCACTTCTCAGTGTCTGGGTGGTCTCATGCACCTCAAATGGCCATATTCCTAGGAAAGCTTGAAATAACAAGCTGTGTTGTATTTATTTCCTCCGAACACTTGACCTGCTTTCGTGATGTTCTTAGCCCCTTCTTTTACCCAGGTAAGTTTTGCTAAGCTGTCTCCCAAGTCCACTTCGCTAGAATACAGGGATCCCAGAGCTTCACTTACTGGTTAACGGCCTCCTATCCCCAGACAGGAAATATTAGATTGACAGCAGACAGTGACCAGCTATGATGTGTGCCGTCCTTGCCCTGGCATGCAAATGCTTGAATAAATAGAAAGAGTCCTGCAAATCATTCTGCAGGGAACCATACGTGCTTTTATTAGAAAGAGCAGAAAATTGGCACAGCGGCATAGACCAACGCTGGGCATTTCTGCTGATCCCAATGAACTCAACCTTTGTTTCGTAATTATTCTTGCACCTTTGTAACGCATCCAGAGTCCTTTTTGCTCATGCCTCTGCAGCCCATGTTAACTTGAATCATGACCAGACTCAAGGACAGAGTCCCAGTGATCTGGAGCTGAACTCCCCCATCCTCTCCCTCACCTGCTTTTTGAACGAGTCATCTAAGTTGACATGAACTAGATGTCCAGAGCGAGAAAAGACTGGATGGAGGGGTGTGGCACATTCTTTTTTTCTAAAGTCCAGTTCCCAAATGAACAAAACCCTCACCGTCTTACATTTGTATCTTTCCTGATTTTTTTTTCTTTTTTTTGAGATGGAGTTTCACTCTTGTTGCCTAGGCTGGAGTGCAGTGGTGTGATTTCAGCTCACTGCAAGCACTGCCTCATGGATTCAAGTGATTCTCCTGCCTCAGCCTCCCCTGGTAGCTGGGATTACAGGCATGCGCCACCAAGCCCGGCTAATTTTGTATTTTTAGTAGAGATGGAGTTTCTCCATGTTGGTCAGGCTGGTCTTGAACTCCTGGCCTCAGGTGATCCACCCACCTCGGCCTCCCTAAGTGCTGGGATTACAGGCATGAGCCACTGTGCTCGGCCTCTTTCGTGATTTTTCCAACATGAGTCTATTCCATCTCACACAACACAGGAGTCCTCCTTTTGGTCTGAAGCCAGTACGGCGATGGCTCTGCTTGGGAGAGCTCCTCTTGGAACCTCTTTTCATGTGGACGTTGTGAGAAGAAAGCCTTGAAAAGTGAAGCTCTTCCTTTAAACACCTTTCCCATATGATACAGAAAAAAAATCAGGTGTGTAAGTCATGTCCAGCCTCATATCCGGACAAGCTAGAAGCTCCATTGATGACCAGATCAAGCATTTGCTATGGTGGCCTGGCCTGGAATATTTTCTGATTTTGTTGCTGTTGTTCTTTAATTTCACCAATCATAGAATTTTAGGACCGAGTGGAGGATTATTGATATTTTTCTCTCAAGAAGCCTAAGAAGACTAAGTACTTTACTGAATATTTCTTTATGTGTTTGAAGACATTGCAATAATCTAATCTATAGTCTTTATTCAGATTTCATGCGCTGTTCCAGTAATCTCAACAACTTATTTTTCCGGGTCCAGAATTCAACCTAAGATCAGGTGTTCCACGGAGCTGTCATGTCTTTTTAGTCTGTTGATTTGGAACAGTTTCAGCCTTTGTCATCTGTGATCATAACAGTTTGAAAGAATATATGCCAGCCACTATTTTGATCTTTGTAATTAATAAGAAATTGTTGGGGAGATACTTCATGACTATGTAAATACCCTGTTCCTCATCAAACATTAACTATCAATGCTCGCTTCAGAGTCTGTTGATGGTTTCCTTCTATATGTTGGCATTCTATTGTAAAGAAGAGCTTCCCTTTTCATTATTTATTTATTTCCATTTGGATTAGTGGACTTCTATTTTATTCAATGGGTTACAATCAAGTATTATTATTATTTATTTTGATGCATAAGTTGTTCTATACTTGGCCCATAGTAGCCCCTTCCAGCTGACTTCTTTGTCCCCTTGGGGGAAATAGCATACAATTGGGTTTTGCTTTTTGATTCAAACTATAATCTCTGCTTTTTAATTGGAGTGTGAAGACCATTTGCATTTAACATATTAATAAATGTGCATATAAATCTACTATTTTGATATATATATATATATATAGCACATGTGTGCTTTTTTGTATTAAATGAATATTGTTTGTTATTCCATTTTATCTTTACTTTGGATTCTTAGCACTTCTGGTTTTACTTTACTTTTATTTAGTGGTCCCTTTGAGTTTACAACATAGCTTTTAACTTATAATGGTATATTTTCATATATGATACTACTTCACATACAGTTTAAAAAACCTTTCAGCAATATACTTCCATTTCTCTCTTTCCTTTGTGCTACTGTAGTATTACATTTTATTTCTGTGTATGTAATAAACCCTATAAGACAGTTATTATTTTTGGTATAAACAGTTAACTATCTTTTAAGGAGATAAAAATTGAGAAAATGCTTTTATAATAACCCACATATTTATTATTATATACTAATTCTGGTGCAATCCATCCTTTTGCATATATCCCAATTTCATCTGTTGTCATTTTCCTTTTGCCTGAATAACTTCCTTTATCATTTCTTGTAGTATAGGTCTGCTAGCAATGAATTTTCTCAGCTTTTGCTCTTCTGTCAAAGCATTTATTTCATCTTTGTTTTTGAAAGGCATTTTGTTTCTTTCAGTACATTAAAGATATTGTTCCATTATCTTCTGATTAGCATATACTTTGATGAGAAGTATGCCAACTCTTGTTCCTCTTTACATAATATGTCCTTTTTGTCTGACTGCTTTTAAGATTTTCTTTTCTTTATCACTTGTTTTCAGCCGTTTGATTATGATGTGCCTTGGTGTGTTTTCTTCATGTTTCTTCTGATTGAGATTTTTTTTTTTTTATAGATCTGTGGGCTTATGCTTCTCATTAACAATGGAAAAACTTTGATAACCTTGTCTTCAAACACTTTTTCTGCACCCCACCTACCCCACCTCCATTTCTTGGACTTCTAGTACATGCATGTTGGACCACTTGGTCCACAGGTCACTGATGTTCTGTGTATTTTTCACGGTGTTTTTTTGTCTGTGTGTTTTATTTCAAAGAGTTTCTATTGCCATGTCTTCAGTTTTGTTGATCCTTTCTTCTGCAGTACCCTGTCCGTTGTGAATCCCATTCTATGTATTTTTCAACTATAGAAGTTCTATCTGGATCTTTTCAAAAATATCTTTCCTTCTTTTCCTCATTGTTTCATGATTCCCTCTACTTTCTTAAATAGGTGTAGCTTACTTTTAATCATTTTAATATTATTTTCTTCTAATTTTATCATTTGTCTCATTTCTGGGTCTGTTTCTGTTGATTAATTTTTCTTCTAGTAATGAGTCATATCCTCTCACTTCTTTGCTTGCCTGCGAATTTTTTAATTTAATGCCAGATATTAAAATTTTATGTTGTTGAGTGCTAGATTTTGTTGCTTATTCTTTAATTTGTGTTAGAATCTGTATGATCATGCAGTTAAGTTGCTTAGAATCCACTGAATCTGTTCAGGGTTTGCTTCTACACTTGGATAGGGCAGATCCAGAGAAGCTCTGAATCCCGAAGATGCCCTTCTGAGAACCTGCTCAGCCATGCCCTGTGGATCTTTTCACTTCAGCTGGTGTGACCATGAGCTATTCCCAGCCCTCTGTGAGCCCTCAGAAGTGCTGGATGTACTAACTTCTAGTGGTTCTTTCCCAAGCCCTGGGTAGCTTCCACTCATGCTCATGCAGATCAGTACTCAGCCAAAGACTTAAGGGCACCTCTCTGCAGATTTCTCTCTCTCTTCTCCCCCTCACCCCGTGTGTGTGTGTTTGCTTGTGTGCATGCATGCATGCCTGCGACGTCTCCCTCTTGGGTATTCTGATTCAGAAATTTTAATTTCTTGGCCTCTTTGAACTCTGATCTTTGTATCTCTGATACAGTGAGACTGCTTCGCTGTCTGTGTTCCTTTCCCTGTGCTGCAGCCTAAAAACTACCTCTAGGAAGGAAGATTGGACAATTATCATGCCTTTAAGTGTGCTTCACTCTTCTCAGTAATCAGCCCTGAGCTGCCTCAGGGCTGCTGTCCAACATTTCAAAGCCACTGCTTCCTATATTTTGCCTGTTTGTTGCCTGTTTGTTGCTTAAGGCTGGAGAAGGGGCAGGTAAGTCTGACCCCTGTTACTCTACCATGGTCAGAATTGCAAGCCTCCCATGCAACCTTCTGCTGTGTTCTTATGACCGTCCAGCTCACCTCTGCTTTCTCATGCACTCTGATGCTCCAGCCTCCCCTGTGCCTTTCCTGCCTCAGCCATTTCTCTGAGGTGCCCCAGTTCCTTTTGATGGAGAATAATATTTAGAAGCCACAGTCCGAGTAAACAGGCATGCTTGTTGCTGATGCTGTGTTGGCAAATTTTTAAAAATAGAAATTAAAGACATGCATTTAACCTGCAGAAGGGAAATAACCAGGAACTTGAGGAAAGGTCCCCTGTTCTTTCTTCTTGAAATGAAAACATTGCAGGCTACAGAAAATTTCCGTCAACATCCTCCACTAATAGGGAAGGAAGGACGGCAGAATTACTGCTTTCCTCGACGTCTTTTCACTGAGAACCTCCTTCCCACCAGGGTTTGTTCTAGGTGCTGGGATGACAGCAGCTATCGAAACACAGATCTCTGCCCCCGGGGTGCTTACACAGACACCGACTGCTATTATTTTGCTGCTGTTGTTTGAGCTCACATCTTCTGTTCCTGAAAGTCAGTGTAGCTCTTTCTACATAATTTCACCATCTGGATGAAATGTGGCAATTCAAACCATCACTTAAGTGTGTGTGAGTCTAGAGGTCAGGTCTCCCCTAGCCTAAATGGGTGAGTGTGTATGGATTTAAATCTCAAATCTCAATGTTACATGTAAGAATGTCCTACTGAAAAAAAAAGTTAATGACACAAACCCAGATGTGAACTATTGAGTGAAATGAGTAAATATTGGGACGAGGAGTAAACCCTTGCTTTGCCATACAGGGGTCAAGGTTCACTTTCTGTCTTCATCGTCAAGGAGGAAGAGTCACTGACCAGGCCCCGCTTACCAGCGGGCTGAGCGGTACCCCCAGAAAGCCATGCCTCTGCCCTAACTTCAGAACCTGTGACTGTGAACTTATTTGGAATGAGGGTTTTTGAAGAGTGATTAAGAATTTCAAGATGAGGTCACCCTGGATTACCCAAGTGAGCTCTAAATCAAGGGACAGCTGTAAGGGACACACAGAGGAGAGACACAGGGAAAAGACGAGAAGGCCAGGTAAGGACAGAGGCAGAGAGGGGGCTGAGGTCTCACAGCCAAGGGATGCCTGGAGTCACCAGGAGCTGCACGGGGCAAGGAAGGCTTCTATTCTGGATCCTTCTGAGGGAGCGTGGCCCAATCGGCACCTTGATTTTGGACTTCTGACCTCCTAATGGTGAGGGAATAGATTTCTATTGCTGAAGGCCCCAGCTGATGGTGGTTTGTTACAACAGCCTCAGGAAACTCCTACAGCTGGGTATCTACCCAAAGGATTATAAATCATTTTACAATAAAGACACATGCACACGTAGGTTTACTGTAGCGCTATTTAAAATAGCAAAGACTTGGAACCAACCCAGATGCCCATCAGCGATAGACTGGGTAAAGAAAACATGGCACATATACACCATGGAATACTATGCAACCATAAAAAAGGATGAGTTCATGTCCTTTGCAGGGACATGGATGAAGCCAGAAGCTATCATTCTCAGCAAACTAACACAGGAACAGAAAACCAAACACTGCATGTTCTCACTCATAAGCAGGAGTTGAACAGTGAGAACACATGGACACGGGGAGGGGAACATCACATACTGGGTCCTGTCGGCGGGAGGAACAAGGGGAGGGAGAACATTAGGACAAACACCTAATGCATTTGGGGCTTAAAACCTAGATGACGGGTTGATAGGTGCAGCAAACCACCACAGCACACGTATACCTACGTAACAAACCTGCACGTTCTGCACATGTAGTCCAGAACTTAAAGTCAAAAAAAAGAAAAGAAGGCAACAGCTTACTGGATTACCAGTTAAAACGACTGACGATTTGCAGGAAGAGGACAAAGGTCAGTTAATATGTACAGAAAGAAGAAATAATCAACACATTAATAAATTATTATTTCGCTTTTGCTTAAAAAAAAAGGGTCATAGTAAGTGAAAAGGTCGCCAGTGCAGGGCTCGGCCCCTTCCTCTTCTCTCCACACGCTTAGCCGTCGCGCCTCCTCCCAGCACTCTGAGCTGGCCATCAGCAGCTGACGACTTCTGCACGGGTGGACACAAGCCTCCTGGAGGCCTGGACCTGAGACACCAGCCCTGGCCTGGCTGCCAGGCAGCTCCGCAGGTCACAGCTCTCAGCCGGCTGGGAAGCAGCACCTGGTTCCCCTGTGCACAGCCCCACTGGGGATTCCAGGAGAGGAAAGCAGGCTCAGCCAAGAAGGACTCTGGCCCCCCCGTGGCTGTAGAGAGGAGGGTGTGGCCCACTAGGTTTTGCTGTTCTGCCCCTTCCTGGACTGGGATGTGGCAAGAGCAATACATTCGACAATTCAGCAAATATGGACGGCGCAGACTCCCTGCTGCGCTCCTGCCTGCCTGGGCCTCCCTGGCCCTGGCTGCACCATGTACTGTGTGTTCAAATGTTCATTTTTCTCTTTGCCTTTTGTATTAGGTGCAAAAGCCCCAGTATTTTAAACTACCACTTGTGCAGAACCGTGAGCTTTTTTCTGCGGGAGGATTGGGAAGAGTGCCTTCGTTCCCTGCTCATCCTCACAGGGATTGTCTCCTTCGATGCCCTTTGTCTGTGGCCTCTGTATATGCGGTGCCTGCAGCCGGCCCCTCTCTGGCAGTGGAGACCATTCCAGCTTGGGGCTGCCACGGCAAAATAAATACCAGGTGGACAGAAATCAATGATAATGGCTCCTCTGCTCTTTTAGATGCATAATTTATGTTGGTTTTTTTACATACTTTGCTTTGATCATGAAGGAAGAAAGGTTGACTCTCCCTCCTGGAACGGTGGCATCTGAGCTGCCCTTGTGGTCTGTCCCCTACCCAACCTCCGGATGCCTCACGGTGCCCAGGGCCGCTGCAGGTACCCCATCTAGGAAGCTTCCTGAGCCCCTCAGCTAGGAGGGGTTTCTCTGTCCTGCAGAGTGTCCTGAGACACTGTGCCTGCCCCTCCTGATGGTACGTGACACTTTCTAGCTTGAATTTGTCATAAGTCAGGAGGCTGTTTCATTTTCTAGACTAGGCATCGGCTGCCTTTTTCTGTAAAGGGTTGGATGGTAAGATTTTTAGGTTTTGTGGTTCACATGCAGAGGACCTGCTGCATAACTGATGAGACTCCACGCAAAATGAAAATACAAGGTTTGCGGAGTAGGTGGTCGGCAAAGCTTTGTTGAATGATGCATGCAGGAGTGTGTGGATGGGGATACCTGCCTTCAAGAAACCCACAGATGTATGGAGCAGGGGTTGGCAAACTCCCATTCATAGGCCATTTGTATGAATTCTTACTAATTTCTTCTTCTTCTTCTTTTTTTTTTTTTTTGAGATGGAGTTTTTGCTCTGTTGCCCAAGCTGGAGCGCAGTGGTGCGATCTTGGCTCACTGCAACCTCCGCCTCCCGGGTTCAAGCAATTCTCCTGCCTCAGCCTCCCAAGTAGCTGGGATTACAGGCATGTGTCACCACATCTGGCTCATTTTGTATTTTTAGTACAGCCAGGGTTTCACTATGTTGGTCAAACTGGTCTTGAACTTCTGACCTCAGGTGATCAACACGCCTTGGCCTCCCAAAATGCTGGGATTACAGGCCATGAGGAAAAAGAGAAAATGTCCAAGCCCTCAAGGCAAACATCATGAACTCACATTTGGATTGTAGACCCAAAACTCTCTTTGTGAGTAGTTTCAATTCCAAGACTTCAATAAGAAATTGGTGCAGTATGAGCTCATGAGGGTATAGGGCAGGGAAGAATGGCGAAAAGTAAGAAGAAAGTGACAGCAGATGGCCAAGATTGTGACTCGGATCCCTATACAACTGTGCAGGGCACGTGCCCATGAAGCGAACCTGTATTGGCCTCTTGGCAATGACTCGACTCTAATGCAAAAGTAGACACAGACAATATGGAATGAATGAGCGTGGCCACATTTCAATACAGCCTGATTTATACAAATGGCCTAAGGGTGGGAGTTTGCCAACCCCTGCTCTATACATCTGCGAGTTCCTTGAAGGCAGGCATCCCCCATCCGTGCACTCTTGTACCCATCCATCCAACAAAGCTTTGCCGACCACCTGCTATGCACCAGGCATGTGCTCAGCGTGAGGCCAGTGAGAGAAGAGAAAGCTGTGTCTCCCCTCATAGACGCCTCAGGCTGGAGGGGACACAGAAGCATCCTGGTGCAACACGATGCCAGAGACCCAGGGCAGGAGCCCTGGAGGGAACTGAGGTGCCATTCGTCCTCATGTTCCCACAGGTCCTCAAAGGAACAGATACGCACTCAGTGGTGAGGCGAATCATGAATGGAAGTGGGTCTTGCTGATGCAGACTGTCGGTCAGGAGGGTTTGTTGCAACCACAGAGAAGAGCTGGGTCCAATCCCACCTGCGCCTTCGGAGGCTCTGGACAAATGACTTCATTTCCCAAGTCTTAGCTTCCTTGTCAGGAAAATGGGAGCAGGAAGGTCCCCTGGCAGGGCTGACAAGAAGATGGAGTGAAGCAGCCCCGCGAAGGCCCTGAACCGGGCCCTGACTCCGGGATTGACAGCACGGGAGCTTGTCCTTCCCAGGCCCCCATCCATCGAGCTGGAGACACAAGACCACAGGATGTCATTAAAGGGGCCTGCACAGATTCCTACCATGTGGAAGAGCATCTGGAAGGGACCTGGGCACGCCGCAGGCCTGGTCCTCACCCAGGGAGGCTTCCACTCATTTCTTCTTTGATGGTTCAGTTGCTCTTCCTGTATTCCTCCTTCCTCCTTCTCTCCCTTCTCTCTCTCCCTCCATCCATCCTTCTACTATCCCTCTTTTCCTCCACTTCTTTCCCTCCTCCTCCTAGGCATTTTCTTTTCTTTTCTTTCTTTTTTGTTTTTTACAAGGAGCCTGCATCATCTTCCCAATTTGAAGAAGAAGAAGAAAAAAAAGGCAGCTTTCTTTCCCATCCAAATGAACAGAGTAGGTTAAATGAGCACAAGGGTCCCGGAGCTGTTCTTCCTTCTTCCACATGGGCAGAAGCCACAGTCCGGGGGCCTCGTCTCAGTAAACGGCACCACAGGCCACTCAGACACTATTGTGGGCGCCTCCCTTGCCCACCCCTTTGTGGGGGGTTCTGCAGATTCCACCCTTCAGAGACTCCTCTTCCCCGCCTCCCCTCTGCTCACTCCCCCATTGCGTTTGCTCGCTTTCCACTAGTCTCTGCCCACGCAGGGAGTCTTCCCCAGACAGAATCATACCAGCTCCTTTGCGATTTGAAAGGCTGCCTGGGCCTTTGAGGTAGATTCCCAGCTTCTGCCAGGGCGCCTGCCTGTAGCTCTCCCCCACAGCTGTTACTGGGGCCTCTTCTCTGGTCCTCAAACTTGCCAGGTCCTTTGGAGCCCCGGGCCTGTAGCCCGTCCGCAACCAGCTGCGTCTCTCCTCTGTCAGGAGGGAAGCCAATGAGATGACCAGAGCTCATCTGGGGTCATCCTGCCCCGGCCTTCCCAGGACCTGCTGCGTCCTCCTGCATTTCCTCCTCCTGCAATGCCTCCTCCTGCATTTCCGTCCTCCACAGCACAGACCGCAGGTGGAAATGGCTCTGGCGGCCCGGGTCCTTTCCTGGCGTCCTCCTTTCTCCCTGGGCTGCAGGCTTTGCGGGGCAGGGGCCACATCTGTCCTCTCTCTGAGTGTCTGGCACCCTGCAGAGGACCTGCCACAGAGTGGCCACCGTGAATATGTCCAATGCAGCAGTGAGTAGATGGCGGACACGGGGAGGGGAGTCAGGTGCGGGTGAGGGGACCGATGCCAGTCAGATTCCCTGGGCCCTGGGACTTCAAGGTGCTTCTTTTTTTTTTTTTGAGACGGAGTCCAGAGGTTGGAGTGCAATGGCTCAATCTCAGCTCACTGCAACCTCTGCCCTCACCTGGGTTCAAGCAATTCTCCTGCCTCAGCCTCCCAAGTAGCTGGAATTACAGGTACCCGCTGCCACACCCAGCTAATTTTTGTATTTTTAGTAGAGACGGGGTTTCACCATCTTGGCCAGGCTGGTCTTGAACTTCTGACTTGTGATCCACCTGCCTCGACCTCTCAAGGTGCTGGGATTACAGGTGTGAGTCACCGCGCCCGGCCCTGAGTTCAAGGTGCTTCTGCAGCAGGAAGGGCGCTTCCCAATGCCAGAGGTGCCCTGCTGGCCGGTGTGGACGTGCATCGGGAGCATACAAGGAAACGGATTCCTGAGAGTCGGCTGGTGGCCTGGCCAGTGCTCGGGTGTGTCCTGGTGCCCGGTCAACACCTGTGGTGCCAGCGGCAGTGACAGCCACTGGGCCTCAGGGCACCGAAGGGGCCTCTGGAGACTATCCTGCCCATCCCTGCACCCTCAAGCTTCCCTCGTGCCCCTGCCTTGGGCATGAGGTCCCACCCTCCCGCTAGTCTCTTGGTCCCCACTCTGGCTCTCAAGCACTCACCTCAAATGTGTACAATTCTAATAAGGTCGAACTCAGAGGTAAAGAGTGGAATCAGGGCTGCTGGAGGCTGGGGGTGGGAAGGAGGGAAGGAGAATTGTCCATCAAAGGATACACAGTTTCCGGTCGGCAGGAGGAATGCGTTTTTAGATTTATAGCACAGCAGGGTGACTGCAGTCAATAGTATGCTATTTATTATCCATTTCCAAATAGCAGATTACAAAAATCAGCTGGGTGTGGTGGTGTGCATCTGTAGTCCCAGCTACTGGGGAGTCTGAGGCAGGAGAATCGCTTGAACCTGGGAGACAGAGGTTGCAGTGAGCCGAGATCATGCCACTGCACTCCAGCCTGAACGACAGAGCGAGACTTCAACTAAAAAAAAAAAAAAAAAAAAAAAAAAGGCATACACTCCTATGCAGACGCTGGGAAGGAAAGGTTCAATTAATAGGGCCTTCATCATTTTAAGCCATCTAGAGATGGTTTAAATATTTGACATTTCTTAAAATAAACTGAGCTCTTCCCTGGTGAGCAGCCTTGCAGGATGAGCATGAGGCAGTGACTCTTAAACCAGGACAGAACAAAAGCCAACCTCCCTAAGCCCTGACGCTGGCAGCAACTAGACCATCTCAGTACTGGGCCAAATCTCACCCCTAGAAGAAAGCAAAGTGCCCCCACTCCCACCCAAAATGCCCCATGGTCACCTACATTTGGGGAAGGCTATATTCTGCACTGTGGGGCATTCATCGTATCAGCATCTGAGAAGCCTCTGACAAGACGGGCCATGAACTAATCCACTCGACAAGGTTTAACCTGGGATCCCCCAAACGGCGAGCCCCAGAGGGCAGGGACTGAGTCTGACTTAGACGTGGCCGTACTCCTACTAAATGGAGTCAGTGCTGAAAGGTGCAGGCACTAACGCATGCCCGTCCAACCCCGATTCGGCCTCCGGGCCGCGGCATGCATTTCCCCTCACCTCCCAGTGCACGAGTTTCCCACTGCGCGGTGGCAGATCACCAAAGCTTAGTGGCTTCCAACATCTTAAATTCTAGAAGTTCAACATGGATCTCACTGGGCTAAAGCTGGGGGTCAGCAGGGCTGTTCCTTCTGGAGGTTCCAGGGAGAGCACGTTTCCTTGCCTTCTCCAGCTTCTAGAGGCTGCCTGCGGCCTTGGCTTGTGGCCCCTGCCTCCATCTCCAGCCAGCAGTGCGTCCCTCTGACCTCTGCTTCTGTCCTCATGTATTCTCCAAGTCTGCTTCCTCGGCCTTCTCTGACTTACAAGCACCCTGTGATGACGCTGAGTCTACCGGCTAGTCCAGGGCCATCTCCCCACCTCGAGGTCCGCCAATTAGCAGCTCTGATTCCATCTACAACCTTAACTCCTCCTTGAAGTGCAATAAAAGAGATTCACAGGTTCTGAGGGTCAGAACACAGACATCTTTGGGGGTGGCGATTCTATCTGCCACATCCACTGAGTGAACACACCTAAATTTGTGGGAAAGGAAGATAGATGAGGCTAAGCAGCTAGCTAGCGTCACTCACTCACGCATGCGTTTCTTTTTTTTTTGAGACAGAGTCGCTCTGTTGCCCAGGCTGGGGTGCAGTGGCATGATCTCAGCTCAGTGCAACCTCTGCCTGCCAGGTTCCAGCAATCCTCCTGCCTCAGCCTCCCAAGTAGCTGGGATTACAGGCGCCTGCCACCACGCCCAGCTGAGTTTTGTATTTTTAATAGAGACGGAGTTTCACCATGTTGGCCAGGTTGGTCTCGAACTCCTGACCTCAGGTGATCCACCTGCCTCAGCCTCCTCAAGTGCTGGAGTGATGGCAGGTGTGAGCCACCATTCCCTGCTCTGCATTCTTCCATTCGGTAAGTCCTTATTGAACACCTACTGTGCGCTAGGCCCTTGATGTGTGCCGGAGTCCGCAATTACGAAGAGGCCAGACCAAGCAAGACTCTACCTTCATGGGGTCTTTCGGTTAAAATAGAGGTGAGAGCGGAGAGCTGAACCCAACTTGAATAAGTCCCAGAGGGCGAGCTGAGCCTTCAAGGGGCCAGTGTCAGAACATCTTTTTTCCTCTGGGATTTCTGCTCAATGTGAGATGTCAAAGTGGCAGGAAGTGGGGAAAGGAGGGAAGGGGCCATCTCCAGGGAGGAGCAGGCCTTCTCAGGTTGGGTCTGATCAGCACACAGCAGCACACCTTATGCTGGGTTTCATCTGCTCCTTTTTTTGGACATTCTGGTCTTTGGGGGAAAAGCTCTTGTGTGACAGCAGCTCGGTTTTAAAATACTCTGTCACTCTTTGGATTCAGTTCGCACGCTCCTGCCTGTCAACGTCACAGGCAGTGGAACACGAAGGGGCTCCTGGCTGGGCAGTGGACGCAGAGGGACAACTTTATGGGGCTCTAGCTTCGGTCTCTGGAGCCTTCCTGGGCAAGAGCCTGGCTCCCGGGGACTCGCCCAGCCTGGGGCAGATGTTTAACAAATGTCACCGCTGGGATTTCTCAGATGATCAACATGGGAAAAACTGAGGAAGAGAGGGACCAGGAAGTGGATGCACTGAAAATAATGAGGCCGCTTTAAATGGACCAGGTTCCGGGGCAGAGTGGGAACCACGTCCTCGGTTTATTTAAAAATACACTTTATTTTCCATTCTGTCTCTGTTTAATTTCTTCTGATAGAGCTAAAAGAAAAAAAACCAACCAACTCTCTTTATTCTCAAAACTGAAGTCTGCATATAGCTTTTCAAAGAAAAAGAAGGGATGTGTGTCAAAAATAGAGGTCACACCAGCCCCTGCACCCCCACGGTGCCTCGTGTGCAATGGGCCTCACCCACGTTCCTCCAGTCAGTAAGCGTGCCGGTATTTGGGATTTAGGATGAAACGGAGCCTTCGCCTTGAGCAGAATGGCAATGTTTGGCATATAGAGAAGTTCTATCCTTTTTCTTTCTCTTTTTGCTGGTCAATATTTTTTCTCCACTAGATGATTCCATGGGGACAGAAGGATGATGAGCGCGCATGTGGGGGGAGAGGAAGATGGAGGTTCCAATCCCTCCTCCTGCTTGGCAGCTGAGCAAGTTTAGGTATAAGTCACTCTTCCCTGCAGAAGAAATATGAATTCCCTCAGCCTGGCCATGTGCTCACTCATGGCCCGTCTGGAAAGGACACGCCCAGCATGCTGCCTGCCACGACGAACCTCTTGATAAGTCACAGTTCCTACTGCGCATGATGATTACCAGTGAGAGGAGAAACTGTCACTGTGCCTGCTTGTCTAAAAAATCAGCTCTTTTTTTTTTTTTTTTGAAATTTTTTAAAAAAATATCTCCAGCCCTTTGATGCTTGGAGAATGAGAATGTGTTTCGCGCTTGTGTCTAGTTTCAGTCTCTGCTGAGACACCTCTGGAAGGCTTCCTCTAACTCTGCCCGCTGCGTCTAACCTGGCACCCACAGCCCACTCTCTATCCCCCTCTGGGGAATCTGTGCCATCCCAGGCTGTCAAGATGGCCCCTGCAGGCTTGGGTTAGGCCGAGGCTTCACACCAGGCCGAGAAGAGGAGTGTGGCGTGTCTGTGGGCCTGGTGCGGGGGTGGGGACCAGTACCCTTCCAGTCACCCTTGGGCAGACCCACTGAGCTTGGAAGGGAGAGGGCCTTTTCAGCTGAGAGAGGTGCTGCTTTTCCTCCTCCCGCCAAGGCTAGAGGGAGCCCCAAGGAGCCCCTGGGGCGGGGGAGGGTGGGTGGGTCTGGCTCTCGACTCCAGGCATCTCTGGAGGGAGGGTGGCGTGAGTGTCCTGTGCAGTGGAGCCAGCTGTGCTGAGTGGGACCTGACCACCGCCAGCAGAGATAATGGGGCTGGGTGGTGAGGAGGGAAGAGGGTGTGGGGGTTTCCTGTGGGTATGAAGTGGGCTGCTGGGTGGGAACTGGCCAGGAGTGAGGGGTCCCAGGCTTTCACTGTCAGATGTTAAGTGCTCAGGGAGTTCAATCTGGATGCTTTCATGACCCCGGGGTCTACATAAGCCACAAGAGTACCCTTAAATGAGTCAGCGTAAACATCTGCTCCAGCTGCGAGGAGAGAGCCCACCAGATCACCCGCCACCCGCCCACCAAACCCCACCTCCCTGCCCTGCTGGCCTCTCCCCAGCCGTGGAGGGTCCAGGAGAAGCCTAGAGATTGGGGAGGAGAGCGGGAAGAGAAACAGAAGCAGGGAAACCCAGAGCTGGTGGCCCCAAGCCCCCTCCCCACTCCGAGGCCTCAGCCTGGGGCAGGCTGGGCTGGTGAAGCCCAGAAAATGCCACTTTTCAGTGGAGACTCACATGGGACTGGACATCTCAGTGGTCCACATGAGACCATGTTTTTGTGATTAAAAGTGGCTGGGAAAGCTTTTATTATGAGATAACCAGAACGTCATGAGGCCTGCCCTGGAATTACCCAGAGGGCTGAGAAGGGCCAGTCCCAGACAGTGGTGGGTGGGTAAACTGGCCTTTGGAAACAGAACACACCGAGGCTGACTTGGGGCGCCCGCCAGTCGTGGAGGTATAGGCCTTCCCGTCGCGGCCTGTTTTCAGCTCCCAGCGTGAGGTCATTGAGTGCAGTCGGGAGATGCACACGTTTGGCTGGGGTGAGCCGTGTCCGGGTGAGCCTGTGTGAACCGGGTGAGCCAGCTCCCGCACACACAGAGGGCAGGGCTGCAGGGGCAGTGGAGGAGTCCTGGACCATGTCCCGTGGCACCCTCTGGAGTCCTGTTCGTTAGTGTCCCCATTTCCTTGCATTCTTTCCCTTTGCAACATCCCTCTCCTCCTCACAGCTGATGCGTGTATGCATGTGTGTGAGTGCACGGCATGTGTGTAGGGTGCGGCTGTGAGTCCACAGATTCAGGGATGAATGCTTGTGTGTGGGGGGTCTTCTTTCCCTCTGCTGCATCCCACAGGAAAACAGCACACAGTTTGGGTCGCTGCTAAACTCTCCCACAGAGGCCTGCTGGGTCTGGCTCAGAACAGGCTCTCAGCATTTGTTGAATGAATGAATAAACGAATGAATGGGGCACCTCCTCCAAGAAGCCCTCTCTGGCACCCAGGCGAGGACAGGCCCCCCGCCACATGCCTGCACAATGCCACGGACTTTGCATGCTTATGGATGCAGTATTTTCTCAGTTCCATGGACTCTAACCGTGTGCACCGCCAGGAGGAAGCTCCTCCACAGCCCAGACTGCACTGCCGATGATTTCTGGCCGTGTCCCCGGTACTGAACTCCATGCTGAGCACTCAGCAGGCCCTCAGTCAATATTCTCAGCGGATGAACAGATGCATAATGAATGTGTGGTCTCTTGCTGGCACAGACATCTGCCCCAGCTGAGAGGAGAAACTCACCAGATCACCTGGTGCTCCTTTTCCCCAGGGAATGGCCTTCTGCCTGAGACCCACGTTTGTTCTTCAGTCTTTCCACTGCCCTGGAGTAGCTGTCCCATGGGCTACATCCTGCTGCGGTACCAGCCACGCCCCGGTCCTCAGGACTTCCAAAAACACTTTATTTTCTGCCTGTGCTTCCAATGCCCACGCCAGGTTGGGAAGGTGTTCTGCTCCGTGTGGTCTGGCAGGATCTGAGCAGATGGCACAGCCGCCGTGGCAAACACTGCCAGGCACAGAGAATGCAGCTGAGTCTAGAAGCAGCAGAGAGCTACTCCAGCCCAGACACGAGCCACAAGACCTCCACTCACAGCTCGGCAGCCAGGACCAGCTCACAGCCCACCTGCCCACACAGGGCCAGGAAGCACCATCCATCCATGATGCTGGAAGTCTCTTGAAATTCTTCATTTTTTTTTTCTTAGAGAGAAGGTCTCATTTTGTTGCCCAGGCTGGAGTGCAGTGGTGTGATCACAGCTCCCTGCAGCTTCCATCTCCAGGGCTCAAGAGATCCTCCCACCTCAGCCTCCTGAGTAGCTGGGACGGCAGCTGTGTGCCCCATGCCCAGCTAATTTTTAAATTTTTTTGTAGATATGGGGTCTTGCTGTGTTGCCCAGGCTGATCTCTTACTCCTGGGCTCAAGAGATCCACCTGCCTCAGCCTCCCAAAGTGCTGGAATTATAGGCATGAGTCACCATGCCTGGCCTCTTCATAATTTTTGAGCAAAGCCTGCAGCTTTGTTTTGGACTGGACCCTGTAAACTATGTAACTGGTTCTGATGGGATGGGATGACTGTGGGAGCTGATCTTTCTCAGAGGGGATCGAGGAAAGCTCTTGGAGACCATCTGGGAAAGGGCTGGAGGAGCCATTGGTGGTGGGAACTAGAACCTGCCCCTGAGCCACTGAGGTAGGCATGTGGGTGTTTTGTGGATAAGGCTTCATTAAAAGTGGGAAAATAGGCCAGGTACAGTGGCTCACTCCTGAAATCCCAGCACTTCAGGTGGCTGAGGCAGGAGCATCGCTTGAGCCCAGGAGTTCGAGACCAGCCTGGACAAAATAGTAAGACCCTGTCCCCACACAAAAATAGTTTAAAAATTAGCTGGGTATGACGGTGCACCCCTGTAGTCCCAGCTACTCAGAAGGCTGAGGTGGGAGGGTCCCTTGAGCTCAGGAGATCAAGGCTACAGTGAGATGTGATCATGCCACTGTACTCCAGCCTGGATGACAGAATAAGACCATCTCTCAAAAAGAAAAAAAAAAAAAGAAAACTGTTGCCCAGGCTGGTCTTGAACTCCTGGCCTCAAGTGAAAAAAAAGAAACCATGAAAATAAAAACGGAAAATGCGTTCTGGGCTGAAAAAGAATTTCATTTGCTCCCCAAAACATTTCCTTTTATGATTCATTGTGTAGATTTTGTGCAGTTCTGTTGGGGTAGGGCAGAAAGAAACCACAAAACCGCCCTGTGTGAGCTCACAGGAAAAGCATTATGAGGGCGTCCGGCCTTCGCTGGGACCGCCAGGCCCCATCCTCCCCCGGATGTGGAGGGAAGGCACACCTTGGCCATGTGGGAGTTTGTTCATTCATGGAACAAGTATTTGGTTGAGCCCTGCTCTGTGAGAGGCATCTTTCTAAGGAAACGAGCAGTGAGTCATGCAGACAGGAATCCCTGCCCCGGAGCAGTCTGCATTCTAGAGGGGAAGAAAGATGGGGAAAAGAAAGAAAGTCAGCTAAGCAGAATCTTTAGTAGGAGGCGCGGTGGTACTGGCTAGGTAGAGGAGTGGAGCAGGGACGGGATGTCTGGGGACAGAGGGCTGCAGCACAGGAGGGGCAGGAGGGAAATGACCTGGTTTAGTCACAGCATGTGGTAGAAGCCCTGTGTCAATAGCAGAATCTCTTTCTCCTTTGCCCACAATGTCCAGAGTGCAGCCAGATTAAGGATGAGCCCCACAGCCCTGCTTCGGGGCCTGGCCTGAGCCATGCGTGACCCCCTGCAACTCTTCTGCGGACCCTGAGGTCCCGGGTGAGACTGTGCAGGAAGACAAATGAGGCTGCCGCTGAAACGCACGCCCCGGGCTCCCAGGAGCTCCCAGGCCTGACGGTGGCAGAGCGGGCCCCCAGCAGCGTCCTAGTTTTAGCTCTCTCTGTGGAACTCCCCATCTGCAGCAGCATCCCAGGCTGGTCACCGTCCCGTGACCATAATCACACAACCCCTCCAGATCCACGTTCAACAGCACAGATAAGCCACCACCACATCTGATCGCTGGTTTTCACTCTCACCACGCATTCTCAAGTTCCATTTCACTTTTGCCACAATGCACATAGAAACTGCAAGGAAGTCGAGCGGGTCATTGTTTGTGCCCTTGCTGCTGTGAGGTCCACCAGGCAGAGGGCAGGGAGGTAGGATACCATGTCTGGAAATGGAGCGCATTGTTCACGGCTGTGTGGCTGTGGACATTCTCAGCATTCCTCTGTGTGGAGTCGTGTGGACCCTGCCCGCACCCTCTCCCAGGCCCTTCTGGGTCCCCACAGGTCTTCAGGATGACGTATCTGAGGACCTGAGGATGAAACACAGCTGCTGCTGTCCCTGAGTGTGATACAGTCTTTCCCAGCGATCAGCCAGGAGCCAAGGTAGTAAGCTCTGATCATTCGGCACAGGCCACCAGAGAGGTGCAGGAAGACAACTTGGGCAAAACCAGCTCTCTGGAAGGCCCGGGGAGCTGCGTGGAAGCGGTGACACCAGCAGTAGCCTGCTGTCAAAGCGATTGCGGCAGCAAGACCAAAGGAAAGCGGGGTCCTACCACCCTCAGACACATCAAGAACAGGGTCTCCTTTGCGCCTCCCACTGAGGGCCAGGCTGCCTTCTGGTCAGTGAGTGAGCCCAGCAGGTGACGCTTCTTGCAATGAGGCTGAGCCTGAGCTGGGCTGTGTCCCGGTGCCCTCTGGATCATATCCCCCTGAGGGCAGGGAGCACCTGGATTGTTTTTAAAAAATGCCACCAATAAATATCTAGTCACTGGGCACAAAGAGGAGGGAAAACATTTCCTGAGAAATTGACTTACTTGTATTTTACCTGCCTTTCTCTGTGGTTTGGGGATTGTCAGGTTTTTCAGCAGACAATCACAACAATGAAAACGCCCAATAACGGCTCCAAGAATGGGATGATAAAAAGACAAAAGAGATGGGCACTAGCACAAAGACTTACCAGCCCGAAGGGACAGCTGCCAGCGGAGCCCTGGGCACAGTGCTGGAAAATTGCTATTGGTCCACATGTCTCCATCCCCCCGGCCTCTGCCCTAGACCTGGCCACCTCCCCTCTCCCCTGGATGCCCAGAAGCACCCTCAGTTTGGCCTCCCCACTCCTGTTGCCCACTCTCCATGCCATAGCAAAGTGATCTTTTAAAAAGGCACAATTGGGCCACTGCACTCCAACCTGAGCGACAGTGAGACCCGGGCTCTAAAAAGAGAAAATGAAAACGGACGAGCATGTGCTGAGGACACGGAACATCCGGAACTCCCTTGCAGTGCTGTGCGAGTGTCAGCTGGAACCGCTGTTTTGGAAAACGGCAAGGCATCATCTCTTAGAGCCCAAACTGTACATACCTACAACCCAGCAATCCTGCTCCCAGCATGCTCTCAACAGGAGCATTCCCGGACGTTCCCTGAGAGACCCTCACAAGCCCAGTGGAGAGAGCAGCCCTGTCCCCAGTCACCCCTAAACCCCTGCCCACCAGCAGCAGTGGACTCTCAAGTGCAACAGGACTCTGCAATGCCAGTGAGTGAACCAGACCAGCACGCAACAGCACGGAGGAATCTTGGGAGCAGGGGCTTGTGGGAAAGGAGCCGGGCGGGCACCCAAGGCTATGCTGTGCCTGATGCCATTGATGGTCATGTCAAAACCAGGCAAAACTGCTCTAGGGTGCTGGAGGCAAAGGAGCGGCTCAGGGGAGGGGAGTGGGGTGCCCCAAAGAGCTCCTGTACATTGTCCTGGGTGGGTCACAGTCTTTTCCTTTATCTTCGTGCTAGTTACATGAGTGTGTTCACTTTGTGAAAATCCACTGAGCTCCTAAGGAGTGAATTCTGCATCCCCCCAACTCATATGTTAAAACTCTCACCCCCATGGAACTGTATTTGGAGACAGGGCCTTTAAGGGGAAAACTGAGGTTAAACTATGGCCCCATAGGGCCCTGATCAGATAGGACTGTGTTCTTAGAAGAAGAGAAATAGGCACCAGAGATCTCTCTCTCTCTCTTTCTCTGTCTCTGTGTCTCTCTTTCTCTGTCTCTCTCTCTGTGTCCGTGCACAGAGAAGAGGCCAAATGAAGACCCAGGGAGGAGGTGGCCATCTAGAACCCAGGAGAGAGCCTCAGCAGGAACCAGCGCAGGCAGCGCCCTGACCTCAGGCTTCCAGCCTCCAGAACGTTAGAGCAACACATTCATGGTGTTGGAGCCCAGTCCGTGCCACCTTTTCTTCTTTTCTTTCTTTCTTTTTTTTTTTTTTTTAAGACAGAGCCTCACTCTGTTGCCCAAGCTGGAGTGCAGTGGTGTGATCTCGGCTCACTGCAACCTCCACTTCCTGGGTTCCAACGATTCTCCTGCCTCAGCCTCCTGAGTAGCTGGGACTTTAGGCATGCACTATCATGCCTGGCTAATTTTTTTTATTTTTATATTTTTAGTAGAGACGGGGTTTTACCATGTTGACCAGGGTGGTCTCAAACTCCTGGCCTCAGGTGATCTGCCCGCCTTGGCTTCGGCCTCCCAAAGTGCTGGGATTACAAGTGTGAGCCATCACGCCCTGCAGACACTTTGTCACGGCAACCCTCACCAACCAATAATGTGTGCCTGGAACATGTGCACTTTTCTCTGTGTATGGGAGATTCAGTCAAAACCTCCTTTAAAGAAAAAAGGCGAAAAGGCAAGCCCGCTGTGGCTCTGTCATTTGCGATTTTTCTCTGTCTTCTTGTCTTCTCTTAAGATCAAGTCCAAATTTGCAACGTGGTCTTGAAGGTCCAGCATGATCTGGCCTCCGTTGGTCTCTCTAGCCTTGGCCACTACTAAGGCTACTCTGACCTCGTTTCAGTTGCTTGAACATGCCAGGCACTTCCTACCTCAGGACCTTTGCACTGCTGGCCTCTCTGCCTAAAACACTGTCTCTATGTTTTTGCCCAGCAGGTTCCTACTCATCCTTCAGGTACCAGATTAAATATGGTCTTTCCTTAGGAAGGTTTTCCTGATCCCACACTGGGTCAGATCCCTCTGGTGTAAATTCCCAAAGCACCTGCCTTTTTCCTTCATTACACCCATCCCAGTTGGAAGTAAATGAAATACTGTTGCCTATTGCCTGTCTCCCCCAGTAGACAGTGAACTTTTTGAGGTCATGATTGGTCTTGTTTTCCAGTGGGACCACCCTGCTCTCTGTGAACGAAAGGATGGATGGATGAATAAACAAATGAATGGATGGATGTGTGGATGAAAGATGAAATAATAATAATAGAGGTATGGATGGATGAATAGATGGATGAATGTGTGAATGAATAGATGAATGAATGGATAGATGGATGGAATAATGGATGGATGGATGGATAAAGGAAAGATAGATGGAATAACTGTGAATAGATGGAACAATGGATGAAAGGATGGATGAAAGGATGGATGGATGAACAGATGGACAAATGAATGGATGATTGTGTGAATGAATAGATTGATAGATGAATGTATGATAGATACAAAAATTGATGGATAGGTAGATGGAACAATGGATGATGAATGAAAGAATGGATGAGTGAACAGATGGACAAATGGTTATATAGATTCTGAATGAATGGACAGATTGATAGATGAATGAATGGTTAGACAGATGCAATAATGGATGGATAGATAGATGGAATGATGGATGGATGGTTAGATGGATGAATGGATGGATGGATGGATGGATGGTTGGACAGGTGGATGAATGGATGGATGGATAGATGGATGAATAGATGGACAAATGGATGGATCGATGGAAAAATGGATAAATGGTTGGTTGGATGAATGGATGGAGGAATGAACTTATGGAAAAATGGCTGGATTGATGGCTATCAATTCTCAGTAAATATATCTTCCATAAGTAACAATTCTTATTTACAATGACTCTGCTATTATAGCTGTCTATTGATCATTTGAGGTGTGTGGATGCTGCAAGAATGAGTCAGCAGTCAGCACTCTGCGGGTTTTCAGGGGATGATCTAAGAATACACCTTCAAGCTTTCATCGATGAGGCAAATAGTGGACCTCTTCAAATATTTATGTTTATAAAGTGCTAATGTTTGGAAACACCTAGAAAATACTCCTAACTGTGAGGACTCATCTTAGAATGCCTACTTGAGACCTTCCAGCTATATAGACGTTGTAGAGGCAGCGGGTGGGGGAGAGTGGAATTAATTGAAAATGGATGAAGGACATGTTCCCAGTAACAGGCTGGATGATGTGAAAAGATTCTGGTCCGGGTACCTGGGTGTGTGGGCAGCTACCAGAAGTCCAAGGGGTGCTCCTCTATGAACTGCAAGGTCAGACAGGCAGAGATGCCGTGGGTCCTAAGCTCACCTGGCTGACAGGCACTAAATGTCCTGACACCCGCATAACTGCTGAAGGACACTTCCCATCCCTCCCTTCCCTGCTCACTCCAACCAGACTCCATGCCTTTCAGTTCCTCCACCCTCCTCTCCACCTCCCACTCCAGGCCTTTGCACATGCTGCTCCCTCTGCCTTGACACCCTTCCTGCACCTTTCTGCCTGACTAACTCCTACTCATACTGCATGTTGTCAGAGTAAAGATCACTTCCTCCAGGAGGCCCTCCTGAACTCTTGTATATATAATGTCAGACTCTCCCCCAACTAAATCATTGTACCTGGCACATCACTTATATACTCTATCTGCATTCACAGAGCAGGGTAGACAGCTGTTTAGGCACTGGGTGTGCAGTAGTGAACAAGACAGACCGTCTCTGCCCCAGGGAGCGTTCATGGTTGTGGAGGAAACAGTAGCCACTATAAATATGCAGTAAGTCTTACGGACACAGAGAAGGGGAGAAGAGCCCTTAGGCAGTGTGGGAGGTTGGGGAAGACATCTCTGAGGCTGTGCCATGCGAGGTGAGCTGTGCCCCTCTCCAAAGGAGCACATCCCAGGCGGGAGGAACAGCAAGGACCAGGACCCCTGATAGGAGTGGGGCTTCCAGTGTTGGAGGGACAGTGAGAGGCTACGGATTCCATTGCTGCTCGGGTCACTGTCTGTCTGTCCGTCTGTCCCTTGGCCCCCCAGGCCCTCTCTGCAGCCCCTGCCCTTGGGCAACTTCCTGTACACCACTGACCCCCACAGCCTAGGATGCAAGCTCTCAAGCCTTGCTATGGTTTGTCCCTGAAACCTCATGTTCAAAGCTGATGCCCAGTGTCACAGGTGGGGTCTAATGGGAGGTGTCTGGGTCACAGGACTGGATTCCTCATGAATAGATCAGGGCCTTCCCTGGGGGTAAGGGAATTTTTCACTCTAGTCATTTCCACAGAAGCCACTGATTGTTACAAAGAGCCACTCCTAGGTATCTACCCAGAGGAAAATAAGTCATTATATGAAAGAGACACTCATACACATGTGTTTATAGCCGCACAATTCTCAATTGCAAAAATATGAAACCAGCCTAAATCCCCATCAACCAATGAGTGGATAAAGAAAATGTTATATCTATATTTCCTTTTTTTTTCTTTTTTTTTTAAATTTTTTAAAATTTTTTATTTTTTTCAAAGGGAGTGAAATATAATATTAGGGTAGCCCAAACTTATGGAATGAGCACCATCATATAGGGAAAAAAAATACAAGAAATGCATGACGATAAGGTTGAGATGAGTAATTATTAAACTATTTTTCTTTCTTTTTTTTTTTAGAAAAAGAGAAAAGGAGAAAGAAAAAAAGAAACAGCAAAAGAAAGAAAAGAAAGAAAGAAAGGAAGAGGATGAGAAAGAGGGAGAGAGAATGCTAACAAGAATGGACAACTTAGAGAAGAATATTTCCTTTTTATAGCTAAGTAGTATTCCATGGCAGATATATATAGCTACCCAGCGACTAGAGATATAGGCCCAAAAGGACTGTCTAGGGACCAGCGTTAACCTCATGTGGAACAGGACTCAGTCTGGCTGAAGGCTTTGGCTGGGCCATGCTCAGCCCACCAATATATGCATACACCATGGAGTACTACTCAGCCATGAAAAGGAATGAAGTAAGGATACTCACAGCAACCTGGATGGAGCTGAAGACCATCATTCCAAGTGAAGTAACTCAGGAAACAGAAAGGCAAATGTTATATGTTCGCGCCTATAAGTGGGGGCTAAGCTATGAGAATGCAAAGGCATAAGAATGACATCATATGCTCTGGGATTGGAGGAAGGGTGGGAGGAGGGTGAGGGATGGAAGACCACACACTGGGTTCAGCGTACACTGCCCAGGTGATGGGCACACCGACATATCAGAAGTCACCACTAAAGAACTTATCCATGTAACCAAACATCACCTGCTCCCCAAAAACTATTGAAGTGATGATTAAAAAAACCCCAACACCTCTCTCCTCTCTGACTTCCTCTCTCACTGTGTGCCCACACAAGTCTATCCCTTTGCCTTCCACCACGAGTGGAAGCTTCCTGAGGCCTCACCAGATGCCCAGTCTTGAACTTCCCAGGCACTGAAACCATGAGCCAAATAAACCCCTTTTCTTTGCGAATTACCCAGTTTCATGCATTCCTTTATAGCAACAAAAAATGGATAGATAGATGATAGAACAATGGATGGATGGATGGATGAATAGATGAACAAAGACAGGCCTTTTCAAAAAGCTTCTCAAATTCCTCTTTCCTCCCACTGCCCTGCAGTGCAGTTGGCCCCACGTAAGGATGGAGAACTCAGGCCCAGGGAAAGAAGAAGCCACTTGCTGCAGCCAGACACAATCAGCGGCAGCTGTCGGAGGCCCCAGGTGATGGCGCCAGGGACTGCAGTCATGGAGCACAGTTCACCTGCCTCCTCTGAGAGTTTCCAGGAACTACTCTGTGTGAGAGCTGTTATCCTCTCTCCAGAGAAAGAGATGCTTGACTTCATGTGACCACATTTGTAGACCCTTCCTGACCTGTGGGCTCCCAGCTAGCCTTGGCTCGTGCTTGGTGACACCAGGAGAGACCACTCCACTGTGTCCCTTTGTCCTTTGGTTTCCAATTGGCGTAAATTCTGCTGGGGGTTAACAGAAGGAAATAATAAAAACCTGCTAAGAACACTTCATTGTCTCCCGAGAACCAAGAATGCGGGACATGTCCGTGGAGGCCCCGTGAGGACTGTCCAGAGGCCAACGTTAACGTCATGTGGAACAAACCTTAGCCTGGCTGGAGACTCTGCGACTGGGCCATGTGCATCCCACCAATTCCCTGACATTTCCCCATTCAGATGTGTGGGACACAGGCTGCATCCACGTGGGTTTCCTGGGCAGGTAGCTGCGCTCCTGGAGAGTCTGTGAAGGTCCCCACTCAACATGAGGGAAGAGAGGCCGGGTCTTCCCCTGTGGCCAGTGACCTGGATGGTACTCTGGATGCCACAATCTCCCTTTGTAAGGTGTCTTGGTCATCATGTGCCACACAATCTAAAGGGCACTTGTTTCATTAAAAGTTGGACAGAAAATTGAAGCAGTTTGAGGTGCATGTTGCCAATGATGAAGGCAAATATTGCACCTTTAAAGAAAAGGAGCTAAAGGAGTAAAATATTTGGCACTGGCAGAAAGAAAGATACATAGGCCAGTGAAACAGAACAGCAAGCCCAGAAATAAACCCTCCTGGACACGGTCAAATGGTCTTCCACAAATGTGCGAAGACCACGCAATGGGAAAAGGACAATCAGTTTGTCAAAGGTGGCTGGCAAACCTGGATATGCGCATGCAAAAGAATGAAGTTGGAACCTTACCTGAGGCCATATAAAAATGAACCCAAAATGGGTTAAAGACCTGGGCAAAGACCTGCAAATACAGAGCTGCTAGAAGGAAACGTAGGGCAAAATCTTATGACGTATTTGGCATTGTTTCTTGGATATGACGTCGCAGGCACTGGCAGCCAAAGCAGCAAGATGCAACCGTATCAAGCTCAAAAACTTCTGCACAGCAAAGGAATGAAAGAGTGAAAAGGCAAATTTCAGGGGGGAGGGTGGGGACTGAGTCCCAATCTGTCACCCAGGCTGGAGTGCAATGGTGCGATCTCGGCTCACTGCAACCTCTGACTCCCGGGTTTGAGCAATTCTTTTGCCTCAGTCTCCCTAGTATCTGGGATTACAGGTGACTGTCACCACGCCTGGCTGATTTTTTTTGGTATATTTTTTAATAGAGATGGAGTTTTGCCATGTTGGCCAGGATGGTCTTGAACTCCTGTGATCCACCTGCCTCGGCCTCCCAAAGTGCTGGGATTACAGGTGTGAGCCACCACACCCGGCGTGAAATGGCAATTTACAGAGTGGAAGAAATATTTGTAAGACATATGTTTGATAAGGGATTAATATCTAAAATACATAAAGAGTTACCATAACTCAACAACAACCACAAATAAAATACTCTGATTTTAAGATGAGCAAAAGGATTAATAGACATTTCTCTAAAGAAGATGCAAATGACCAACAAGCGTATGGTAAGAAGCTCAATGTCACTACTCATCAGGGAAATGCAAATCCAAGCCGCAGCGAGATACCCCCTCACACCAACTGGGATGGCCACTATTACAAAAAATAATAACCGGAAGCATAAAGTCACATGATTTGATGAGGCTACGGAGAAACTAAACTTCGTGCACTTTTGGTGGGAATGTAAAATAGATCCAGTAATCCCACTGCTGGATGTCTCCCCAGAGGAAATTAAAGCAGGATCCCAAAGAGGTATTTGCACACCTAGGTTCACTGCAGCATTATTTGAAATAGCCAAGCAAATGGTGGAGGCAACATAACTATTCATACCGATAAAGAGAGAAGCAAAATGTGGTCTATCCATACAATGGAACATTGTTAAGCCTTAAAAAGAAAGAAGGTTCTGCAATATGTTACCCGGTTGAATGAACTTTGAGAATATTTTGTGGACTGTAGTAAGTCAGATACAAAAAAGGCAATTGCTGTTGGATTCCATGCATATGGGGTGTGTGAAACAACCAAACTCTCAGAAACAGAAAGTAAAATGGCGGTTGCCAGGGGCTCAGGGAGAGGGTGTTGCTGTTCAAAGTGTACAGAGTTTCAGTTCTGTAAGATGAGAAAGTTCTAGAGATCTGCTGCACAGCAATTTGCTCGCAGTTAATACTGCTGTACTGTACACTTAAAATGACTAAAGTGGGCTGGACGCGGTGGCTCATGCCTGTAATCCCAGCACTTTGGGAGGCCAAGGCGGGCAGATTACCTGAAGTCAAGAGTTCGAGACCAACCTGGTTCCTACTAAAAATAGAAAAATTAGCCAGGCATGGTGGTGGGTACCACCTACTCAGGAGGCAGAGGCAGGAGAATTGCTTGAACACGGGAAGTGAAGGTTGCAGTGAGCCAAGATCATGACACTGCACTCCACCCTGGGCGAAAAAGTGAGACTCCATCTCAAAAAAAATAAAAGGGTGAAACCAAGGCTGTTGGAGAGATTAGAATTTGTGGGCAAGGGTCTGTGTGTGGGGTTTGGGGCAGAGAGCAGAGGTTGGGGAGATGGGTGGGCAAGCATAGGGTGTGCCTGGGTGCGCCCACCCCAGGCAGTCTCTGGACTTGCAAGTTTGCTTACAGGGCTGGGGTCAAGTTCAGATAAGGAAGAGATGTAGGCAGGAAGTAGCCATGAGGGGTAAAATGCGATGCGGAGGGGGGAAACCAGGTTGACAATGGGAACACACCCATGGGTGGAAGAAAGTTTTAACATCAAATTGGATGTGAAAGTCCTAGACTACTTTCTGCTCGCTGGACACCATGCCCAGTGGGGAAATTGGCTTGCAGGCGGAGATGGGTGTCCTCACCCCCAGGACGGCGTATCGGACAGCCAGCTAGGTGTGTTTAGGGACCAGGGCCTGTCTCCATGTAGGTGAGATCTGGGAAGATGTCTCTTCCCACCAATGTGATCGTTGCTTTCCTGGCTGATTGCACTGCCAGCCCAGAGTTTGCAAAGCTTGGGTGTGTTGGTGTTTTATGTCCTCACTGGTGCAGACCGTTCTACAGACTGAAACATGGAATGGATTTATCACGTGGTCCACAACTGGTTTACTGCTGTCAGTTATGAGAGAAACAGAGCCTTCACGTAATTACCACTAAAAAGGGTCAGAATCCATCCCTGGATGGGTCGGACGCCTGCTTCTAACTAGGAGCCAGAAGGCATGACTTTGGTGGTTGAGATGGAGAGACACTTTGAAGGCCAGACTGTCCCTTCTTGGTCACTCCCAGGAATTTTTCCACTTTGACTTTTTGGGGCTGGTAAACTCCTTGTACTAGTCAACTCACTTGTGAATCGCGCACAGGAAATAAAATGGGCGGGGGGAAGAAGAACCTTTATTTATAGAAACCTCATTTTGCTATTCATCAAATAAATAAACACAACCCACCTCACACTAAAAATATGCCTCTGCAGATCAACAATGAGGCCATGTTTGGCTGACTCTGCAGAGAAGCGGAGATTGCAAACCCTAGGACTTTCTCACAGATGTGTCCCAGAATAATCCAGGACAGTGTGCCGACAAGAACTTTTTATTTCCGTTGACATTTTAAGAAGCATGTCATCTCCTGCCTGGTTTTGAAGCTGGCAGAGAAAAACCTTATGCTCTGATGTATCAGTTTGGGCTGTGTGACTTCTGCCATGCTACTGCAGTCTCTGAGCCTCATCTTCTCCTGTGGGAAAATGATAATGATATCTATCTGTGAGCGGTTTTGTGTGAAGTAAGTGAGATCAGAAACACATAACACAGTTCTAAAGACTAAAGAGATGTTTAGTGGACAGTGGTGACACTAATAATACACCTGTTATAAGAATTTTTCTGTCACCAATTCTGTTTTTTTTTGAGACGGAGTCTCACTCTGTCGCCCAAGCTGGAGTATAGTGGTACGATCCTGGCTCACTGTAGCCTCTGCCTCCCAGGTTCTAGTGATTCTCATGCCTCAGCTCCCTGGGTAGCTGGAATTACAGGCACACACCACCATGCTTGGGTAATTTTTGTATTTTTAGTAGAGACGGGGTTTCACCACGTTAGGCAGGCTGGTCTCGAACTCCTGACCTCAGGTGATCCATCCACCTCAGCCTCCCAAAGTGCTGGGATTACAGGCATGAGGCACTGTGCCTGGCCTCTGTCACCAGTTCTAATTCTGCACGTTGAGGCTGTTCACAGACGTGCTGGTGTAAGTCAACCTCACTTGTGCCCACTGTGTGAAATCTCTCCCAGCAGCACTGAAAGCTTATTTGCCAAGTCTGAAAGAAACCAGGACAGCCACACAAAAGGTATCTCCATTGCTCCATGATATTTTTTGAGGGCAGTGTGTTGGAGGAGCCCATGGTTGCCAGCCCTAAGAGCCAGGAGATGCTGCGTCATGTTACTACACACTTTATTCTCATAGCCCCCATCTGAGAGTGGCCTGGAACCCTGCGAAGCCTGTGTTCCCACTGTGTGGATTCGAGCACTGGTTCCACCACCTCATAACCATGTGACCTTTGAGGTTGACTCATCTTCAACTGAGGAAGGAGCAATGCCTCCCTTAACAAGTCATGAGACGGTCCCTGTAAAAGTGCACATGTAAGCATCCAGTGTGTGGTCACACACCACAAATACTAGCCCCTGTAATTTCTCATAACCACCCCACTTTGTAACCTGTTCTTTTTACATGCACACTCTCTCATTTGACTGTGTTCTGGACCACATCTCACTACTCTAAAGCTGACGTCTAGCACAGACCAGATGTTCGAGAAACATTTGGTCAACAAGATGAGAACGCAGCCCTGCCTTCGTGAAGATGAAGTCAGGTGCGGTGCAGGGTGGTGAGACCACTGTGTGAGGAGTACCCCACTGCAGAACCTGGGGCTTCAGGGGCCACTGAAAGAGCCCCCGATGGGCTCCTGGGGGACTGGGAAGATGTTATGAGGGAGGTCCAAAGGATCAGAGCAGGAGGAAAAGTGCCTCAGGCAGAAGGAGGAGCTTGTGGGGTGGTCTGAACAGGAGATTGTGCCTGGATCCTTCCAAAAGTGGGGAGACGCTGTGTGGTTGGCATGTGGAGGCTGAGAGAACATGGCAGGTGCTGAGGGCCAGGACAGCAGCCTCACACTACTCCCTGTGGGGTGTCCACGGGTAGCCACCCAGCCCTTATTTAGGGCCACTTCTACTTTTTCACGTTCTATGTGAAAAAGTCTTTGCTCATCTGCTCAATCAATTCTGTAGGATTGGTATCTAGAATTGGAGCGATTTGATCAAGTGATAAACATCTGTTTTATTCACTCTATCCTCTTTATTAATCCAATTACCTATTCATCCACCCATTTATGCATCCATCCATCCATCCATCCATCCATCCATCCATCCCTCCATCCACTTATCCATCCACTCATCCATCCATCCACCCACCCATCCATCCGCTCATCCATCCATCCATCCATCCACCCATCCACCCACAATTTATTAACCCCAGCTCTGTGCTGAGCACTGGAGACAAAGGGTGAGGTGCCCTCTAGCACAGAGTAAGCTTCCCGCAGCCTGGAGAGGGCTATGGGAGGAAACACTTTCCATGCTAGAGCACCCTGCATACAGGAGGTTCACAGTAAGTCTGTGGGAGAATTGGTGATGACACTCTGCCAAGCTGTCCTGAGACCAGTGGGACCATATCAGAGTCAGGACACAGCTTGCTTCCACAGGCTGAACCACTGCAATATTGACTGATTTTGCCAATTTGATGAGCATCTCAAAGGCTATAATGTGCATTTCTCTGATTATGAGTAAAGATGTCTTTTCTGGATGGTTAACCATTCGGGGGTAAGCTGCCTATTGTATTCATGCTGATTTTCCCATTGGTGCGTTGGTCTTTTATTTTACATTGGTCTGTAAATATGTGTATTTTAGAGTGACAGGAACAACTCTCTATTGGATACTCAGCAAATGGTTACACCCACCTTGTTATTTTTCTTTCTATTTTCTTTATGGTAGTGTTTCTTTTTCCCAAACTGTGAGAGCTAAACATTTTTCTTTGACAGTTTTTGGGTTTAGTGTTGTGCTCAGAAAATCTTTACTGAAGATAATTTAAGTGTCCATCTTATTTTCTTCTAGAATATTTATAATTTTATTTTTACACTTAATGATTTTGTTTTTTGCACTTAGATCTTTACCTTGCCTGGAACTTACTTTGGAGCATTAGGGATATAGAGTCAGACAGGAACCAGAATTTGCTTTTCCCTCAATGGTTGTTGGTCTTTTCCAACTGGTGAAGTGCTTGATGGCACCCATGACTTCTTTAAAGCTGTTTCCTGACCTATATCTTCCAACTGAATTGGGAAATACAGAATCCCCACTTAACCACGGGGATTCTGAGAAACGTGTCATTAGGCAATTTCATCATAGTGTGAATATAGACTGCTCTTACACAAATCTATGATGTAGCCCACTATATAGCTAGGCCGTATGGCATGACCCATTGCCCCTAGGCTACAAAGCTGCACAGCATGTTACTGCACTGAATACTGCAGGCAACATAATGGTAAGTATTTTTATATCTACACATAGAAAATGTACAGTAAAAAATATGGTATTACAATCTTATAGGATCACCTGAGGTTGTAATACCATAGACGGAGACATCCAATCTTATGGGACGGTATGGGATCACTTCTGCTCTGTATGCTGTTCATCACTGACCAAAACGTCATTACAGCACATGGCTGTCATTTCAATACCCCTTCCATTTCCAAAACATGTTTTTCCTTGTCTCTCTATAAAACTCAACACGTGCAGCTGAACATGGTTTTGCTGTTCTGTTTGCATTGGTATTCTGTTTCTCCAAAGCTTACTCTTAGGGTACTGCTACTTTTTCTCCTGCTCTTCTGAATTGGATCTTTTATTCATTACAGTTTCTTGCTAGTTGCACCTGTTCAGGCCGTGATTAACTCTGTGGAGTTCTTTAGTAATTTACTTCCTCACTGAGCTCTCCTTTCAGTTCCAACCATGTTTCAGCCAAAACTTTGGCTTTTTCAGGTAGGCCATCACATCACCTTCAATCAGTGGTCATTTTATTTCCATTTTTTATAAGAATTATAATTTAATTTTCTTGACCCATAGCACATTCTAGAACTTTCAGATCACAAGTAATAACAGAGATGATCACGGCATCCTTGGCTTTTCCCTGGCTCTCACAAGCCCCCTTTTAAAGTGTCACCTTTAGGTGTGGTGATGTCAGCTCCTGGTTTGAAATAGGTTTTTAAAATCTTGTTACTAAGGTGGCCTTTTTGCTACTTTTAAGAGTAGTCAGTGGGCAGAAGATGTCGCTTTCTATCAAATGTCTCCTTTAGAATCAAGTCAAGAAGATCACAAGTGTAGTGAATTGCAAAGAGGCCACAATTTTCCCACCTCTCCCTATTTTTACACTCTTAACCGTGTCACTATGTGGCTCTTTCCATCGAGAGAGGGTTTTTCTGTCCCTTGAGTATGAGTTGGTCTTGATTTGTTCAATGGAATGAGGCAAAGGGACAGGCTTCAAAAGCGCTTGCATAGTTCTGCCCTCCCTCTTAGACCTGGCCACCGCCATGCAAACAAGCTCAAGCTAGCCTACTGGAGGCTAGGAGACACATTATCCCATCATCCAGCCAACAGCCAGCTCACCTACCATTAAGCCTGGCCGCTCTCAACCAGCCAGCCCCAGCTTACCTGCCAGCCGACCTCAGGTGCATGAAGAAGCCCAGCCCAGATTAGCTGAGCCCAGCCAAGATCCGCCTCGCTGACCTGTGGCCTGATGAGCCACAAAAAAATGGTTATTTGAAGCCACCAAGTTCTGGGTGGCTTATTGTGCAGCAGTAGAGAACTGCTACAAGATACCTTTTCTCTGTTGACCTACTTAACATCAAACAGCTTCCTATGCCACTGTCCCAGCAATCAGGGATGCTGCTCGTATTTGTGACTCTGCTCAACCCTTCTAACTTCCTGCTGAGTGGCAAAAACCTTAGCAAGTTTGGTGAGACACTTGGTCAGACTCGGCATTGCCTCAAAAATCTATTCTATGTTACAGCCTGTGGGAGAGGATGGGTGTGGCCAGGGTCTGAGCCTGCAATAGTTAAAGGAGGGTGACCGTAAATGTCCGTCACAGTCAAGAAGCCAGGGTGGCCCACACCCGGGAGGTCCTCGAGGTCCACAGGCGCAGGCCAGCTCATGATTTTACTGGCCACAGGCCACTTTCTGACTGGATGGGGACCAGGGACAGCTGGTTCCACCTATAGTTAATCACAGACTCTAAGCCAAATGAAGCCCTCTCGAATACTGGCTGTCCCTGGAGTTTTTGTGGTGGCTTTAAAATGTGTCCACAGATTCTTTGAGACTCCTCCATCCCAGAGATAAAGCCTAGCTCCCCTCCCCTTGAGTGTGGGCTGGGCTTAGCAACTCACTTCTAACAAATAGAGCAAGGTGGAAGTGACAGTGTGTGACTGTTGAAACACAGTCATAAAAGGCATTCCTGCCTTCCCGAGCCACCCATTCTGGGTGAAGCCAGCTGCCATGTTGTGAGCACACTCAAGTAACTCTGTGGGAGGCTCTAGGAGATGAGGAACTGAGGCCTCCTGCCCACAGCCAGGTGAGTGAACCATCCTAGAGCTGGACCCTCCAGCCCCAGGCAAGTCTTAAGGTGAGACGGTAGCCCTGCCTGACGTCTTGACCGGAAACCTCATGAGAAGCCCCAAGCCAGAACCATCCAGCTGAGCCACCCCTGCGTTTCCGACTCACAGCAAGAAACTGACATAACAGAATAACTATGCATTGCTTTAAGCCCCTAGGGTTTGAGATCATTTGTTACACAGCAAAAGCTAACTGATACAATTCTCATGGCGCCTCTGAATGGTGATGAGCATTCATGCTCACCAACTTGTTCTCTTTCCCGAACTGAAGGGTCTGGCACAGCCTCCTCATGTCAACTGCCCACGAGTACAGGTCTCTGCCTCTTTGTTTACCGAACATGCTGTTTAGAACGTAGGCCAGCCAGCTGCCTGGCCAAGCAGCAAACTGGGGTTTCTCAGACCGCGGCTGCATGTGAGGAGCAGGTGGCCTCCGGTCATGGCTCCTCCATGGAGCACCCCAGGAGCAGCCTCCAGGAGTGTCTAGCATTTGCTGTAGCTGCCCTTGTGCGGGCCTTTTGCCCTTGTGCAGAGATGGATGGCTGGCTAAGCTCCACAGGCAGCTCGGGATACCGAGTATAGACAGACAGAAGCCACGTCATAATTCCACAGTAGGAGTAGGGGTCAGCGGGAATGATTTGCTGCTACAGCTGCTTTAAAGGGTTTAAAGCAGAGCTGGCTTCTGGCGCTGCCCTCTCTTTAGTTGTTAAAAGCATCTTATTGGGTTGGGTGTGGTGGCTCGTGCCTGTAATCCCAGCACTTTGGGAGGCAGAAGCAGGTGGATCACCTGAGGTCAGGAGTTCGAGACCAGCCTGGCCAACGTGGGGAAACCCCATCTCTACTAAAAATACCAAAATTCGCCAGGCGTGGTGGCAGGCACCTGTAATCCCAGCTACTGGAGAGGCTGAGGGAGGAGAATCGCTTGAACCTGAGAAACAGAGGTTGCAGTAAGCAGAGGTTGCACCACTGCACTCCAGCCTGGGCGACAAGAGGGAGACTCCATCTCAAAAAAACAAAACATACACACACACACAAACATCTTATTGAAGTATCACAGATACATACAGAAAAGTACCTGCAGTACGTGTGCAGCTCAGCATGTTTTTGCTGACACCTGCCCACGCACCCAGCCTTGGGCCACTTTTCTAGTTTCTATCCCCACGGACTCATTTGCCTGCTTCTGTGTGTGACACAATCGGCATCAGGCTCCCTTTTGTGTCTGGCCTGTCTTTGTTCAACGTGAGGTTTGTGAGATTCACCGCGGTTGCTGGGAGCACTTGCAGGTGGTTCTGCCCGTTGCTGTAGAGGGCGGCGTGGTGGGAAGGGACAGCGGGATAGTCATCCATCCTGGCGTCCAAGTGTGGGCAGGCCCTGCGGGAGCTTCCAGTTGCAGGCAACCGTGAATAGCGCTGCTGGGGACACTTTAACTCATGGCTTTAGGTGTGTGTGCATTTCTGTGGAGTCACTGCCCGGGGGTGGCTTCGCTGGGCCTCAGACTGTGTGTTTGTTCAATAGTAAATCTGCCTATCAGTCTTCCACAGTATCAGTGTCCACACCCACGAGCAGTAGGCAAGGATTCCAGTGGCTCTGTGTTCTTGCCAAAGCTCGGTATCTCATGCGTTTTGCATTTTGGCCACTCAGGTGGGTGTATGATGGTATCACAGGTGGTTTTGCTTTGTATTTCCTGATGACTAATGAACTGGAGTGCCTTTTCTTATGCTTATCAGGACTCTTCCTTTAAAATGCTTTTTAATGAACTGACATGACTTTTAGATTGGTGGGGAGGGTGCAAACCCCCCATCTCTGTCTCACTAGCAAACTTTCCCCTCTAAAGCCGATGACTCATTCCATTTTCTTCCCCTGTGAGTACCTCAAATACACAAATGAAACGTCCAGCTAATTACTGGCAGAAAGAAAACCTCTCCATTCATTCATTTTTTCCCAAGGGCTCACTTCGCGTAGCCATGTCCCCACTTTACCATCTCCATCCAACAAGTGATCTCAGTTGGTGGCAGTTACAAATGTTTTCTCATGGGAATTCCCCTGGGACTCCTCTGTAAGTTCCTTCCTGAGACTTTATCTTGGCAGCAGCCAGCATCTGGTTACACCTGGCTCAGACGCTTTTCACAATGAAGCACTGTGGTCGTGCTCTGAACAGAACTCTTTGGGGTACCCCTTCCCTTTTGTCCTAGTGCTAGGGAAACCCCTAGTACTCTCATCGGACACTCCCCAGGGTGGCCATGTGATAGTCCACCCTCCTGCCCCCAGTGCCTCCACGTTCGCAAAGGATAGGAACCCCCGCCTGTTTGATCCTAAGTAAGGCACCGTATCCTCAGTATCCTTAGTAAGGGTCCCTGGCCAATTTGCAGCAGAAAGAAAAGCTGCAGTACAAAGGCTTCATTCATTCAGCAAGTGTTTATTGAGCACATACCAAGTGCCTGTCCCCGTGCTAAGCATTGATTCAGAGACGAGCCCAAGAGACATGGCCCTTTTCCCCTGGTGTTTATGTTAGTGGGTGAGGAGGGGTAGATGGTGCGTAAGGCCAACACATTAGAATCCCGTTATGTTCTCAGATGCTGCTGGTGAGCTTGGAAGCTGGCAGTGCACTCTGGTAAATTGTTCGGGAGTGTCTTAAATCATTAAAGGCACTTTTATCATATGTCACAATGCAGTGATATAGTTTGGATACTGTCTTCACCCAAATCTCATATTGAAATGTAGTCAGCACTGTTGCAGGTGGGGCCTGGTGGGAGGTGATAGGATCATGGGGACAGTTTCTCAAGCATGGTTACTGCCATGCCCTTGGCACCATCCTCGTGAGAGTTAGTGAGTTCTCGTCATTTAAAAGTATGTGGCACGCCCCTGCTATCTCCCTTGCTCCTGCTCTGGCCATATGACATGCCTGCTTCCCCTTCGCCTTCCTCCATGATTGTGCGTTTTCTGAGTCTCTCCCCCGAAGCCAAACTGATGCCACCATGCTTCCTGTACAGCCTGCTGAACTACCCAGATCCAGGTTTTCTTTTTCCCTTTCCTTCTTTCTTTCCTTCCTTCTTTCTTTCGTTCTTTCCTCCTTCCTTTCTCTCTCTCTTTCTTTTCTTTCTTTCCTTCTCTCTCTCCTTCCTTATTTCCCTCCCTTCCTCCCTCCCTCCCTCCTTTCCTTCCATACTTCCTTCTCTCTTTCTAAAAATCTCACTTTTTTTTTGAGATAGTCTTACTCCGTCACCCAGGCTGGAGTGCAGTGGTGCAATCTCAGCTCACCAGACTCAGGTATTCCTTTATTTTGTTTTGAAATGGAGTTTTGCCCTTGTTGCCCAGGCTGGAGTGCAATAGCATGATCTCGGCTCACTGCAACTTCTGCCTCCAGGGTTCAAGCTATTCTCCTGCCTCAGCCTCCTGAGGAACTGGGATTACAGGCACCTGCCACCATGCCTGGATAATTTCTTATTTTTAGCAGAGACGGGATATTGCCATGTTGGTCAGGCTGGTCTCAGACTCCTGACCTCAGGTGATCCACCTGCCTCGGCCTCCCAAAGTGCTGGGATTACAGGTGTGAGCCACCACACCTGGCCAGGTATTTCTTTTTGGCAATGTGAGAATGATCTAATACATCCGGTGATTCCAGTTGAATATATTTATTAGAGACATAAAAACACATGTCCATAAAAGGATGTCTTCCTTGCAGCTTTATTAATAATGGCTCCAAACTGGAAACAGCCCTAGGATCTTTCTAGAAGAATGGATACCCCATGAGGACACTCACACAATGGGGCACGAAGGGGCATACTACTGAAGAGCATGAAAACTTTCCCCTGAACACAGGCAGCTGGACACAGGAGAATCTGCACTCATGCTTTTATTTGTAGGAAGAGTTAGAATAAGCAGAATTATGCCACGGGGCAATGGGGTGGGGCATGGGTGGGCAAGGGACAGGAGGTCACGTTCTGGGGTGAGGGACTTATTTTATATCTTAATGGGGTGTGAATGTTTGGATTTGTGTTACAATTGATCCAGTTGTTCACTTAAGATCTGGGCGTTTTGCTGTGTGTAAATTACAACGCAGTCTAAAACACCTAATTACCAAGTGCTATACAGGAGAGAAAGCCATGTGAGCAGTGTGGTGAATGCAGGCTCACAGCTGGATAGAGGGGTCCAGGAGGGTCTCTGTCCAGGTGACTTTTAAGCCAAGAGAATGAGGAAGAGGCACAGGGGAAAGAGAGCTCTGGGAAGGATGTATTAAGCCATTCCTGCACTGCAGTAAAGGAATATTGGAGCCTGGGTGATTTATAAAAAAAAAGAGGTTTCTGCAGGCTGCACAGGAAACACGGTGACATCTGCTTCCAGGGAGGGCTCGGGGACTTTTACTCATGGCGGAAGGCGAAGGGGGAACAGACATCTTACAGGCGGGAGCAGGAGCAAGAGGGAGAGAAAGGGGGAAGTTTGATGCACTCAGCACAACCAGATGAAAACCGGTTCATGAGAACTCGCTATCACAACGAAACCACCAAGGGGACTGGAGCCAAACCATTCATGGGAAACCGTCCCCATGATCCAGTCGCCTCCCTCCAGGCCCCACCTCCAGCACTGGGATTCCATTTCAAAGTGAGATTTGGGCGAGACACAGTTCCAAACCCTATCAGAAGAGAATGCTTGTGCAAAGGCCCGGTGGCTGCCGTCGAGGGGGAGTGACTGGGGGAGAGCTCTTCCTGAGCCATTGGTAGATTTCCATTTCTGGCCCTGTGGCCAGTGGGACCAGCAGGTCTGGCCTCTCAGAGCCACGGTCCTGGGGCTCACTCCTGGCACACCCCCTTCCTGCCCCTATCCTTGGCTTCCTTTATTTTTGCCTTTCATCCTGATGTAATTTAAGCAATTTTCTTATATTTTACCCACCTGTACAAACTGTAATATTTTATGCAGTGGAGGCGGCGGTGGGGGTGCTGGCAGGACAAGACGAGGTAAAGTTTAAAATGCAGAATGAAGGGGAAAATGTAAACCAGCTCAGGGCTTTGGGAGCCATCCTCCTTCTTGTGGATGCAGTGGATTTATTCAGATTTAACTAGAATGGAAGCTTTCCCCCAAAAGAACAGTGATACAAGCAAAAATGTAAGCACGCAAGTGGTTCCAGCTACCACCCGCGACCCAGGGAGCAGACTCCTCAGAGGGTGCCTGACTTGTGGGAGGTGACCTCACTGTTTCTCATTAAGGTCTCATGGCCTGGTGCCTCTCAGCATGCAGACATCGCCCCACGCCCTGGGCGCCTTGTGTTCAAGGTGACCTGTGCATTTTCCACACAAGCTTCCCTCTAAACCCAAGCTTAGAACTTCATCTGACATTCTGTTACAGAGACAGGCAGGAGGAAACTCTTGGAGTGCTAGACCTATGTTAAAGGTCGGTCTCCAAGACGGCACTCCTGAGAGATTTCCAGGAATAATCATCCTCAGACTATAACCTCCTCATTTGACTTGAGAGTTGGGGAGAGAAAATGCTGGACTTGGAGCCAGCATACCTCTTCCTGCCACCAAACTGCTGTGTGACCTCAGGAGTGTCACTCTGCCTCTCTGACCCCTACTTTTCACCTGTTACCAGTTCAAGGAGGAGGTGGGACCTGGCTATCTCATTCAGGGGTCTCTGGATAAAATGCATGACATTCATTGGCCTCTTTAAGGGTAGAAAAACACCTGTTCCAATGACTATTTATTAAAATCAATGCCATGATCATTTAAACATTTCTCCCTTTGAAATGGAAGTTGGAGAGCCTCTGTGGGTATCACGAGGTGGTCAGTAAAGGTCAGGACTCGACTTACAGTTCAGCTGAACACTTCTAACCACCTGCAGAGCTTTGGCCAAGGGAGTGTTTTAAAATCTTTTTCTTATTATTCACATATTGTCTAATTGATAACTACAATGAACTGTCAGTAGCACGAAGAATCCTGAGCATATTAGTTAAGGAGGATCCCAGTGTGATCAACATTCAGCAAATTCAGCTCAAGATGGTCTCATAAGTTTCATAGCTTGATGGTTCCGATCTAAATCCTTCTATAGCCCATTAAGAAATCTCCTGTACTTCATTTTTTTTTTTTTTTGAGATAAATTCTCGCTGTTGCCCAGGCTGGAGTGAAATGAGGTGATCTCAGCTCACTGCAACCTCCATCTCTGGGTTCAAGCAATTCTCCTGCCTCAGTCTCCAGAGTAGCTGGATTACAAATGCATACCACCATGCCCAGCTGTGTGTGTGTGTGTGTGTGTGTGTGTGTGTGTGTGTGTGTGTGTGTATTTTTAGTGGAAACAGGGTTTCACCATGTTGGTCAGGCTGGTCTTGAACTCCTGACCTCAGGTGATCCTTCCACCTCTGCCTCCCAAAGTCCTGGGACTGCAAGCATGAGACACCGCAGCTGGCCTGAAATCTCCAGTACTTCAAACACCAATGCTAGTATCTTTATGATGGAGAAGGCTGACAGCCCCTACTGCAGGCAGGTGATTGGGGTTCATGCCAGCAGTGATAAGTCACTATGACAGCATGTACCGCTGATGTGATGCCATGAGAATAGCTCTTTACCTTGGTGGTCTTCCTCCCTCAAACTAATAATCCCAGCTGAATAATGAGAAGAAAGTTCCAGTTGAGAGACAGTCTACAAAAGACCTGACCAGCACTTCTTGAAACTATCCAGGTCAACAACCAACAAGGAAAATCTGAGAAACTGTCATGGCCAAGAGGAGCCAAAAGAGTCATGAGGATGAAATGCACTGTGGTGTTTTGGAGGGGATCCTAGGAGAGAAAGGGATGTTAGGTAGAAGCCAAGGACATCTACATACATTATGGGCTCTAGTTAAAAATGTGCCAGCAGCTGGGCACAGTGGCTCACACCTGTAATCCCAGCACTTTGGGAGGCCAAGGAGGGCGGATTATGAGGTCAGGAGCCAAGACCAGCCTGGCCAATGTGGTGAAACCCTGTCCTTACTAAAAATATGAAGATTAGCTGGCCATGGTGGTAGGCGCCTGTAATCCTAGCTACTTGGGAGGCTGAGGCAGGAGAATCGTTTGAACCCAGGACGTGGAGGTTGCAGTGAGCTGAGATCACGCCATTGCACTCCAGCCAGCTGGGGTGACAGGGTGAGACTTCATTTCAAAAATAAATAAATAAATAAATAATGCGAGCATTGGTGCATTAGTGGTGATACATGTACCATCCTAACATAAAATGTTAAAAACAGGGGAACTGGTGTGCCGTATGTGAGAATTTTCTGTATTGTCTTTGCAATAATTTGGTAAAGCTAGAACTGTTCTAAAAGAAAAAGTTTATTTAAACAGAAATGAAGCAGCAATGGTGATGATTACAATGTGATGTGAATATGCTTGGCTGGGAAGGAGCCCTACTCATGCCTACTGTGGGTGTCTGGTGGGGAAGGACTTGTGAAAAGCAGTCTGAGGTTATTTTATAGAAACAAGTCATGAAAGAGACAAAACCCAGCTGGCTGACTTTGGAAATGTAACATGCAATCTGATAGAAGCAGTTTGGGGCTATTTTTGGATGTGACAACATCACCCCAAACCAGTCATAAAATGAACTTTCTTGTTTGCATTTGACAAATCATGCTTCCTCTTTACCAAGTAATAAAGAGAGTTAGCTCTGAGCTTTTCTTGCTAAAGGAGTGAAAATTTAAAACTGCCATAATATCTATAGAGATTATCTGTATTATACAAAACATATAGCAACTTCTTTTCCTCCCTCCTTTTATCTGCCTGTCTCCATCCATCCATTCTTCCATCTCTCCATCCATTTATCCATCCATCCATCCACCCACCCACCCACCCATCCACTCATCCATCCATCCATCCATCCATCCACCCATCCATCCATCCAGGGAGAGGGAAATGAACACATCAGTTTGCACCTTTCAATAATAGATCAGCATCTGAAATAAAAATTTTTTTTTTGCTTAAAATCACTTCTTTATCATAAAGCACATAAATGAAATAAAATGGTGGGTTGAATTCCCACGAGTCTTCTGAGACCGGGAATGCTGTGCAAGGGTTTCCCAAGCCCCAGTGGTGATGCCCAGCTAGCCCCTGCACAGCTTACATCTCTTTCAGCTGTGGCTGTGTGTGTGGAGGGGGGGTGGGGGGGGGGTTAAAGACAAATTGGGGGTATAAAACCAAGCTGGCAAAAACAAGCCTGGACCTGCCTTTTGGAACTTGGTCAAAAGGCAGAGGGAAGTGACACTGACCAAGTCCTCATAAAAACGAATGTGGGGCAGCTGTGTGAGTGCCCAGAGAGAGGGGCCTGGGGCTGCATTGCAGAGGGAGAGATGGAGCTACAGGCTGAGGAGCTGCATATGCCAAGATCCAGGAGCAGAGAAGAGGTGATGAAGGGCCATAGGAAGACCAGTGAGCCCAGATGGAGAGGGCAGCTAGGGGAGAAAAAGGAATCTGGAGAGGCAGGTGAGTCCATGAAGAGAGAAAGAGTGAAGTCATCTCGTTTGTCTGTAGATGTGGAAAGCAGTGGACAGATTTGAGGACGCATAGGAACGTGCACCAACCACACCAGAGAGTAGGCTGGAAGAGGGGGCACAAGCCACGGGGCAGGGATACAGTGATGCCCACAGTTTTGTGAATTGAATAAGGGATGGGGACCGGGGAGATCTGAAGACAGAGCTGGGACTAGGAAGCAAAAGCGACCTTTGGGCCCAAACTCGGCATAGCACCCACCTTGGTGAAACTTGGAAGCAGGAACTGGAATATAGCTCGGGGCCCTCTCCCATTTTCCCTAGATTCCCAGTCTGCCCCAATATCCAGCTGTCGACGGTCCAGGAAACACAAAGCAATAAACATTATGCCAGATTATGCCTCCTTTCTAATTGCTCACATCAATAGCTCCATTTCCACCATGTTCAGACTTTTGTGTTGAAGTGCCATGTAAATGCATTAAAAAATCATTACACACCAGAGGCCATATGTGGGCAGAAATAATTCCAATTGAGTGTAAAAGGGAAAGAATTAAGTCTTGGGTATCAAGGGTAGTGTTTGCACACCACACCCAGGGGCAAACAAGGGTGCAGCTGGGGACAGGGCGCTGTCTCAGGAGGCGGCGGGTGGCCTCACGTGGGTGGGGCTGATATTCTCAGGGTCTTATGGGTTTGGCCTCATGTGGGAACCCAGAGCCCAGCCAAATCGTGGCCAAAGGCCCAGAAGAGGCAAAATGTCCCCATGAGCTGCCATGAGAAAAGAAGCTGAAATTACCAGAAGGCATCTGCTGTATGTATGGGTCCCCTTCCAGGACTAAATACATGGAACTAGTAATTTGTCTACCTAATGGCCACGTGACTATTGTCAAATGGATCTCTGAGGGCTGGGAAGGCTTTTAATGCTTCATTACGCAGCATGAAAACCCTGGCGTGTGTGCCCAGTGCTGAAGGCTGAGGGCCATGACAGACATTGATGAGGGAACAATGCCAGGCAGAGGCAGGTGCGGGGAGAGCCGAAGCCCTCATCAACCAGTCTAGCCTCTCCAGTGTGGCTCCTGCAGCAGCAAGGCAGTCACAGAGACACATCTTCTCTCCAGAGAGCTGGGGAGGCAGCAGCTGAGTTGG
>CAUYQU010092664.1:0-16268 GCA_963574635.1 Cheracebus regulus
TCTAAAATCTCTTCCTCTTTCTTTCTCTTTCATTTTTTCTTTCTTTTGCTGTTTCTTTCTTTCTCTTTTTCTCTCTTTTTCTAAAATCTCTTCCTCTTCCTTTCTCTCTTTCATTCTTTTTATTCTAAAAAAAAAAAAGAAAGAAAGAAAGCAAATCAGCTCAACAACCAAGAGAAAATATAAAAATCTCATCAGCTTTTGTGTCATTGAAGGGGGATTTTAACGCAATAATTCCCAGTAGTTTTCAAGTAAAGAAGCAGGAAAAGCAGGCAAGAATAAAAAATAACTAGTGCTGCAATCCCCAAGTCTGTCCATTGTCTTGAAACCCGAGATGATAATCACAGAGACTTTCTGGCAGCGTTTCATATACCCCTTAGTTTTAACCAGCCCTTGGTGTGTTGGGAAGTTTTATTTGGTGTTCTTTAATGGGACAAAAATAACAAAAGGCAGCCCAGAAAGTGTTTTGAATTCTAAGTATAGTCTTATTTGCCCCCATTTGTTTCCTTGTAATCAAGACTATCACCTAGGCCAGGACTTGGAGGATTTCTGTTCTTTGCTCTTTAATTAATTGAAAGCCATTGCTAATTCATTAGTTGAAAAACAGGATGTGTTGATTTGCGATAAGTATTACAAATCACATCTGGAATTAACAGCTGTGATTAGTGTCACCAGCTGCAGATGTTTATAATAGTCCACAGCTATTCCCTAAGACCCATCAGACTGGCACTGGTCAAATAGGAGAATTAAATAGAAATGTAGTAGGAATGATCATCCTAGTGACATTCAGGCTTTTGCACTAACATCTTCAATTTTCTCAGATATAGCATATGGCTTTTGGTTATTATTTTAGTAAGGTGTGGGGTGTATTCCATTTGGCCTGGACTAAAAATTTAGCCCTAAATATGTTTTGTGAGGTGACTCTCATTACATACACATGTACACACACACACACACACACACACACACATATACATACAAACACACACACACACACACAGAAAATATTAAACCCATTAAACTGTTATGCGTTTTGGAATTGAGGAAATAACTGCAGTATATGTCTGCAGTCTCATGAAAACCTTTATGACAGGTACTGAGATGAAGACTCTGTCACCTAAATTCCTTTAGCTCCTCTCTAATTAAAACACCTTAGTAGCGTTTTGGTTTCCCAGGAAATAGCAGATGGTACCAGTTCTGAGAGATAGAAAGTTTGAGTATTTTACTTTTCAGAGTAAAGAGAAAACTTGATGTATGGCCAGCATTCCCTTTTGGGTAACTTAGACTAAAAGGAAATATTAGAGTGTACATTTAGTGTTTGCACTGCAGAGTTCATTCTCAAAGGAATCTGCCCGCCTCCTTAAGAGTCTCTGTGTCTTTGAACTGATACAATATTGATAGGTAGGAATTATTGTATCAATCAGACTCCTAAGAGGAAACATATGATACACTCAGAGGTGTTAGTTGAGGATAACTTCACATAGAAACTACAATATAATGTCAATAAATTTATGAGAACCAGTGATGGATGGTGAGATCAGGAACTACCAAGTGTAGAAAGTCATTATTAACCCTAGGAACAAAGAACCAAAGGCAGAGGGTGGTTTACCAGCAACTACTATGAGCTATAGTCATGGAAGTCTTTTCCTATCAGGAGATATGGCTGACTGTAAAGTAATCCAATCACTGCAAAAGGTACATTCTGGAATAGGAAAGCTGAGAACAGAGGTGGTCTTTCTTCCTTCCCTTGACTTTTCTGCTGGTATCTCTGTTTGACCAACTTTAACCAAAAGACAGAAGACAAGGAAACCCAGGCGATATATGACACCAAGGAAGGAAGAGAATGGCAGAGACTCAGTAGACAATGGATCAGGAGGACCAAAGGATGAGCAACATAAAGGTAAATCAATTACACACAACCAAATGTTGCCTTACGTTTGAGATGGTGCATCTATTGCAGTAAAAGCCATGATTTAGATAAACCTTTATAATTCACAGGTATCCTAATTATAAGCCCTACAAAAGTGAAAAAATGATAGAGCCAAGTTATTAAGATTTTGCAAACATGGGGGAACATGTACATTCTTTTTCTTATGAGTTGTGAAGATTGAATAATGTCATGTAATGAAAATTCTGTTAAGAGTACATACTACTGGTTAGTATGAATAAAATGTACAATGCTCTGTATACAGATACATTCTGTATATAATTTATTTTAATTTTAATAGAAATTCTGCAAGATTGCTATCAATTTCACACATAAAAATCTATATTTCACTACAAAGGATTTATTTATTTTTAATAAGCACATGTTCTCAGTACCATTTCTATTAGAGAAAGGAAAAAAAGTCCAGGAACCACCATACTTTTCATTTCAACATAGCACTTAGTGGTGCAATGACTTCATTGTAAGATATCCATTGTCCTTACTCACAGATAATCACTTTTATTGCACTACTTCTTTATTATACTTTCTTCTTCCCTATATTTTAACAATATTTCTTCAGCTCATTTTAAAATTAATCTAAACTACTATGCCTGATATTAATAATTCCTAATAATTGATAATTGGAAAAGTCTCTGATCTTATCTAGATACTCTGGCATGCAAAACTGTACAAAGTATGTTTAATAGTAATTTAATATACAGATGCAGATTCATCTTCTACTAGAGCTGCTCTATGTAAGAGTGATTATGGAAGAAGGAGGCATGAAGTGAAACAGAACAGATCTGGCATACACAATGATTCATGACTTGATTCAAAAGTAAGAACAAACTTATAAATCATTCATTTTCCTTCTAAAAATAAATGTTCTCAGATTTTTGCTGATGTCATTCGAAGTTCTCTGTGTGACAACATTATTATTTAAATCTAGAAGAAATGTTTCCACAGGTGAAACATGGGAAAACTGCAAAATGCGTTCTACGATGTTTGGTTCCATGATCCCAATTGAATGAATACTTTTGAACCTTTGGATCTATACTCGTTAATTGAGTTGTATAGGCTGGAAAATGGAACCCAGTGAGGACAATTGCCAAGCTTGCAGACTAAGTCATCCCTTAAATCAGCATTTCCAAAGCCTTTCAAAGTTTAGTTTCAGGGTCACTCCTCAAGCATTTAGACTGTTTCCTCATCAGTGCAGTAGACTTGGCTTTTCCACTAGAATTTTTCACAGATCTATTAAATCACCAGTTTATAAAAATGTGTGTCTTTGATTATTCTGTGAATCCATTCATTTTCAAAAGAAAAATCATGTATCACAATTAATACATGTAAATTTATATTTGTTTATGAAATATTTCTATAAGAATCATTTCTGCTTTAAAAGAGAACCTTTAAAGTTCTTATAAACCAATTCCTTATTAGTATTACTAATATAAACTCACAAGAACATCTGCCATCTTTAATATATTTCTGTCATCAGTTGCAGAAAAGTCAAGGTCCTGGTATCAGTTCCTTTTGAGGGCTTTGGTATGTTTACTTATTAGGGAAGTTATAACAGATAGACTGGGAAATTTTTCCCGGAAGCATAGCCTCAAAGTTCACTGTCTAGCTGTCCCCTACACTTCTGTTTTTGACTTCTGTTTTAGGTTGGGGGGTACATGTAAAGGTTTGTTACCTAGGTGAACTCATGTCAAAGAGCTTTGCTATGCAAATTATTTCATCACTCAAGTATTAAGCCCAGTACCCAATAGTTATCTTTTCTGCTTCTCTCCCTCCTCCCACTTTCCACTCTCAGGTAGACCCCAGTGTCTACTATTTCCTTCTTGTTGTTACTCTGGTCCTAGGGACTCAACTAGCAACCATTGACTTCCCTCAAAGCTGAATGTTTCTTGCATTGATCCAGGCCTTCCTAGAAGCAGACACCGATGTAGAACAAAGCATGCAAGGACGTTTAAGGGAAAATATCTGTGTGAGAGAAAATGTCAGCATGCTGGAGTAGCAGGGAGAACCATCACACCTCCAACCAAGTCTTTGAGTTCAGAAAAAGGGAGTTAAGGTAGGTGGAGGTGTGCTGGGCTGCTTTGCAGTCTAAGGATTATTCAGGAAGGTCCATCAGAGTCTTCCAGCTGAAGTCAGTTGTCAGAATAGAAATAGGCCCTTCCTTGGTATCCTTCATCACTCATTATGCAGCTATGTGGGAGTATGGCCTCAGTGCCATGGCTCTCAAAGGATAGGAGTCAGGGCCTTGAGTGCACATCAGATTTCCCCAGATTGGAGATCTGGTGTGCACTCTTGTGGTGGCCACACCTTTGTCACCTTGCCTTGATGATGTACACATGCTCCTACTCCAAGCTACTCTCTTGAAAATCCAAATGCCATGTGAGTGAGACCCATTTGGAATCTAAGAAACATGCCTGTGCTCTGACTACAAAGAAGACTGGGGAGGAGGTTTCAAATTAATAAGCTACAAATTCCTCTACTACAGTAAGGTTGTTAAAAAAATTAAGTGTGGCAGACAGAAAACATAATGGATGCTCACCACAATAATGAAAATAAAATAACATAATAAAAGTAACATAATAAAATGAAACTATCTTGTTTTCAGTTAAAGAAATTGTTTCTGTTATGGCAAGTTTTTCAGATATCAAGAAAGAGAAAAAGAGAGTGGGGGCAACTAACTTTTTTGTTAAGGATGTGACTCAGAAATAGTGTACTTCGCTTTTGTTCAGTTCTATTCACACAAATTTAATCGCATGGACACAGACAGCTACAAGGAAGGCTGAAAGATGTCATTGGCTGAAGACAATGTACCCCGATAAAAATCAGAGTGAAAGGAAGAGTGGAAGAATGTGTGAATAGATATTTGAGAACACTAAGAAATCCCTCATATATTTTGTGTATAGCAACAATTGGTTACTGCAACCTTTAAATTCCATTTAAAAATAAACCTAATCATGACTACATGGAAATTTATTCTACAATTTACTGAAATACATCATATACTCGTACAACTAAAACCTGCAAAATTTTATAAACCAATACATCTATTTTAAGGGAGTTTTGAATGAAGTGCTGAACTATATATTCTTCAGTTCTGTGACAAGAGCATTTGCCAATTGCTATATTTTTTAATATATTTATTTCTAATATCATGCTCTGTTATGTTTCTTCATGATAGGCTAAAGCAATTTGAGAAAGAAAATGTTTTCATGCATTCATGTGCAACTTCAGTTTATAATTTATACAATAAATGAATTTTAAAACATTTGGGGTACTAAGGGAATATAGATAATAAAATACAAAAATAACTTTTGTTATAAGACATATTTTATATTTTCTCCCATAGAAAAGTTTACAGCCCACATCTCATGTATATAATTATAGGAAAACTCCAATAAATAAAATGTCTTTAGATGTAGCTTTAAATGGCCTTAGTTAATATTTATCTTACTGAGCTATTGTTCATTTTGTCTGTTATCTCTAATATGTTATTATTCTTTATAATGAGTCTGGACTACATTTTAATAAAAAGAAGAGTGTATTCAAATAACTTACTTATAAACATTCTCCTTTCACTTCTTTTAAAACTTTTACTAAAATGTAAAAATTGATAAATCAATGGATATCACATGCAGACTGAGTTAACTTTGCACTGCCTCCAAGTTCCTGAACTTACTTACTGTCTTTGCTTTGCCTGTGGGGTTGCTTGCCACCTAACTGGGGGCTCCATTTTTTCCTTCTCCGCTGACAGGTGAATATATATGAAATTACCCCTTGCTATCCCTGCACTATGCTTGGTCAACTAATTCGACAGAATTACTTTTTCAGTTTTTCTGCCCAATAAACTTTAACGATTCCACTAAAGTGAGACTTAAAAACAAGATTTTAAAAAATGATCCAACATAACCATAAACCTACATAAAACAAAGATTAAATGATAATATTATACCAATTAAAGAAAAGGCAATTAACCAGGACAGATTTCTATTACAGAATTTCTTTCTCTTGAAGTTAGATACTGTGAAGCAATCTTGTGAGATACCTGGGGGAAGCTTAATAGTTCTGGAGTTAATATGTACTTATATTTTTAAAATTTATATATCATTACATTGAATATTTGTATGAAATTTTCTCATTATCAGGATCCTATACGCCACAGATGTTGATTTTTTTGAGAGGAGAGATAGGCTGTATTTCTCATTTTCAAATTTTAAAGTCTTAACTTTGTAGTTTGCTAACACACTAAAACCTAGAGAAAAGTAATTTCGTCCCAGCAGGATAATTTTCTGTGCAGGCTGTCCACATCAAGCAGTGATTGCATGAAGTTTCCCCTAGGACGAGACCCGGCCAAGAGGTAGATATCTCTCTTCAGCTAAAGAAAATATCAGAAAAGATCTAATAGCATAGGACAGTCAGTCTGGAATACTGCAGTATATGGGATCTAGATAATTATAAAGGGAGACAGAAAGTATATCGCGACATCAGTGGCAGTCATCTTTAAGTGCTTAGACACAGATCTTTGTAAAAGTTCTGGAAGCAAAAACGACAGAATTCTGGTGGGCATTTCTTTCTGGGGAAAAATATCAGTAAAAAGTTAGTGGAACAAATTATGGCATCTGTCGTTGCAGCTGATCTTGAGGACATCATTAGTACTTGACTTTTTCTTCCTTTTTTTTATTTGTATTTAAGATTGGCATTGCCCTCAGCTAGCACTTCTGCTGGCCTTGGTGTTTTATCTCATGCAAGAAACTCAAACCCTCATTCTTGAGAGGTGTTAACCATTGCCAACTATGCAATTCTCAAGTGATAACTGCTGAAGTTTTCTATTTACCATCAACATCTGACAGTGGGACACTAGGAGGTGCCTGACAAATCACCTGGAAGAAAATTGATTCCACTCTGTCCTACCAAACTAATGTAACAGCAACCATACCTTCTGATGATCATAGGAGTCTGGTAGTAAGTTCCAGAAGCATTTCTTCTTTGTCTTCTTAAACTTATAACTTCCCAACAGAGACACTTAGCAAAATGAAGGAAAAAATAAATATATTCAGATTTTATTTTTGCTATATATCAAACTAGAAACCAATCTGAGATAAGACAAAAACTAGCCCCCAAATAAAAATTAGTATGTCTAATAAAGAACCAACCATGTGCAGAAACAGGGGAAAATTACTGATGGAGCAGTAAGTGCATAAGTGTTTACTAAAAGATGAAGGATGGTAAGTGGGTAGGGGAGAGGGAAAGGTAGGACAGCAGAAGAGTCTAGTAGGGTGACTATCAGATCAAATGAAAATACAAATATTTTATTCATTCGATATTCTGTTTCAGACATTTGTCAGTGTTTTTTGTTTGTTTGTTTGTTTTTAAATGTGTGGCTAGCAAGGTATATTTTGAGTGTTAAGCTATGGCTAATATCCTTATTGGCCAGAACCAGAGTTGTTATTTTTGCAGACATTTTGCTTGCTGTCTCTAATGTCTGATATTATGTCTAGCTATCTGGCAAAATTAGTTAAGTTTGCTGGTAGATAATGCCATACATGGACAGTTGGTACAGCTCTAAAATGGAAGGCACAGGAAAAAAATCTTGTGTTCTAAAAGAGGTAAAAGAAAATTCTCCATTATATTATTATAATTTTCATTACAGAATATGATTTTTCTTTTAATTTTTGGAAGGCACATAAAAAGCAATCAAAATAATAATTTACTAGGATAATGGTAAGAAAAGTCCTTTGGGTGCATAAGTGCTGCTGTATTATTATTAGCACATCAACCAACTTCAGAATACTCTGAAACCAAATATGTGGTTCTAAGAATAGCTGATATTTTAGGACATAGGTTAAAGGGGATTTGTTGTTCTTGTGTAGTTCGATTGATGCACGTAATGAAGGTATTGTGCTTTTTAAATGGAACACCCAAGAGCTATACATGCAAATTATTCAACATTGCAGGATATAATGGATGCATTTATTGTGGCTTTGTACCTTAGGTTAGGTTACATTTATTATTTAGCTGAATGGATACTGACTGTCTAGCAACATTTAGCATTAGAAAGTCAACCACAGAAGAAAAGATAAAGGAACTGTTATTATGTTCATGACATATTTACACTGGTTATATATCCATCAATGTGCATAAAAGTAAATAATACTTTTAAATAATACATTAAAGCAAAACCAGAAATAAACTTTGAAATTAGAAAAACAGAGATTTTTTTTTTTTAGTAAAAACATCCAGAAATTTCTTTACCTAGAAACTTTATTATATTCATAGCTGATAAAATCCCACAGCTATTATTAGGCATATAAATACAGAGCCTGATAAATATTTCATATTTCATATTTTCAATCTTGCATGATACCTGTATGGTTTTAAGGCAACATGAGTACTGTCACTTTTCTGCTTTATTTGGATGAGAAATCCATCATGCTGGGCATGCAGTGTTATCACTTTTGTCCTCATTTTATGGAGCTTCCTTGCATTCGGTGACTACAGTATTTTTTAATTCAACTTTTTTTCTTGATTTATGTTTAATATTTAATATAGTTCGACTTTGATTACTTCATCCATTGTCTAAAACTGATGTTATTAAGTATTATCTTTTTCTCATTTTCTTTGCAGATTGAAACTTACTCTTCTCCAAAATTATCATATTCGTGTTCAGAGTAGCCAGCTCAGGCATTTTCTGAAGAGCTCTCTGCTGCAGTTTGGTGATGACACCTTTGTAGATGACATCCTTGTTGTCATACATGATCTACTCAAATACAGATACATTTCTGCTTGTTGAATAGTAAGCCCAGTAAGGTATAGATGTCAAAGAACTTCTTACTCCCAGAAATGCTTTCTCTCCTTATGCACTCCAGCTGCAGTAATTGACAAAGGAATTATCTCTTCCTTGGAGATGACAAGAGCTGAAGCAACTCCCCCACCACCAATACCAACAGGGAGCTGCTCAGAGAGCACCGTATAGGACAGGGCATAATTTAGGTCACAACTTTCCCCTTCTGTCAGTGGGCAGAGGATCAGTGGCAGCTAGATCAGTGGCTAGAGTGTGCCTAGCCTCCAAGATTAAATTGACTTTTGTGTCCGGATATGCAGAACCAGTTGGTGACCTTTGATAAATGGCTGAAGTAAGAACCTGCTTGGACTGAATATCCAGAGAACAGGAAGCAAACATGCTTCTTTAGAAGTTGGGCTCTTTATTGGAGCTTAACGTTTGTACTGAAGTTAGAGGGATAAAAGGCCAAGGGAGGTTTTCTTTTGTTTCCCATAACATGTATCATAGCATGTCTGTATACAAGACTAATGTAACTGAGGGAAAAAAGTAATAATTTATTAGAGAAAAGAGATACATTCAAGAGCAAAGTCTCTGAACATATCAGAAACATGAGATCAAGATTGAGATAGAAGGATTTTGAATTGGGAATGTATGAGCCCAGTTTATCCATAGTAAAGGGAATTGGCAAAGCAGTTAATAAAGGTCCCAATGCAATTTTGTTTTTAATATGGATTTTTTTCCTGACTTTCCTCAAAAGTCTGACAAAAATTCTTGGATGTGTGTTCCAATTACAAGGATATGCTTAATGTTAATTGCTACAGGTTACTTAAGTGACCTTTAGTGTAAGGAGAGGCTTCCTACTGGCTGTAGGGATATGGGTGGAGTATCTCAACCAGAGATCTAGCTGAGTGGGGTGCAGGCTGAATGTAAGCCAGTTGTATGGCTTACCACTCTATCCCTACAGGGTGAAAGACAGGAGTACACCACACTGGCAAAGTATATTCTCATTGTCAATATGCTGGCAATCTTCCAGGCATATTGTTTAATAACATGAGATATGATGTGACCTTTTCAGTCTAGAGCCTAATCTACTACTTTACCACGAAACAGGAATTAGGAGAAAATTTCTGACACTCACTCTCTATCAATGAATTTCTCTCAGTCCATTTTTACCTTAGCACATTGTCTCCCTACTGTTGTGTGAAAGAGCATGACTTCTGCAATTCAGAATTCGGACTTACCTAAGAGGCTTTTATCTTGAAAACTTATTTCTCCAGTTGTCAACTTTAAGCTTGCTAACCCTGATTTAACTTGTTTTGAATGTAAAGACTGGTAATAAGTTTGAACAGAGATTGTTTCTCTTTTAAAATCTTGCTATAGGTTTTTTGCCCTTTACTTTTTTAACCCTTTCTGCTGAATGTATTTTTAACTTAATTGTGTTTTGTTTCATGACTCGCTTTAAATTTATTGAGTTTGACACTCTGTTGTTCTTGTTCGTTTGTTTGATTTTTTTTGCCTATTTTCTTTCTATATCTTAAATATTGAAGCATGCTATAAGATAGTCATTATTTACTTTTTCCCAGAAAATAAGATATAATTTGAACATACATTTTACATTTCTATGAATATTTGAAATTAAAACAAAGCTGTTCTGGGTTTTGATTTTTTAAACACGTTTTTAAAAGCTCAGTTGATTCTTTGTATATTTTCTCCCTTTTGTGTGTAAAATAATTTCTAAGAAGTTTTTCTCAAATGAAGCAATTCTTACCCTTTATTCTCAACAAATGCTAAAAATGGTAACCCGTCCCTGGAGTCAGTAAAAGTTTTGCTTGTGTAAACTGCCAAATCAGGTCCTATGGGTAGAATTTGACAGCTGTATAATGCTACACTGCAAATATCTCCAGAGCTGAGCACAGGGAGAAATTCCATAAGATTTGAAAGTTCGGAAGAAACTTTGTTGAGTAGAAGAAAATGTCACATGTTAGAATATATGCAGGCTTTTAAAACTGTTTCTATTTTTTTCTTTGAAATATATCAAGGATCATTAATAGGCTTTAATTTTGCATTGCAAAACATGCACTGCTTCTATAATCTTCTAATTTAGTAACCGAAATAAATCATGGTCTAAATAACAATTTAAAAAATTCTTCATAGTCAGAAATTGATAACCGTAGAGAATATCTTCCATTTTGTATATCAATGTAGAATTTTATACTTTAGAATGAACACTAAGATAATGAGCACGGTTTGATTTTAGAATCAAAGCTTCAGTGAATGTGACTTTCTGGAATAAACTCCCCACATGGAACACTCAATGCTTTCCTTGGGAGTACTGAAAACAATTATATGGTGATTTCATTCATTTATTAATTATTAAATGTGAGCTAGCTGCCAGGCAGTACTCTAGACACTGGTGACTAAAAATAATAAGTAAGGCTGGGCGTGGTGGCTCAAACCTGTAATCCCAGCACTTTGGGAGGCCAAGGCGGGCGGATCACGAGGACAAGAGATCAAGACAATCCTGGCCAACATGGTGAAACCTCGTCTCTACTAAAAATACAAAAAATTAGCTGGGCGTGGTGGTGCACGCCTGTAGTCCCAGCTACTCGGGAGGCTGAGGCAGTAGAATTGCTTGAACCCAGGAGGTAGAGGTTGCAGTGCGCTGAGATTGTGCCATCGTACTCCAGCCTGGCACCTGGCGACAGAGTGAGACTCTGTTTCACAAAAAAATAAAAAATAAAAAATAAAAATAAAATAATAAGACTTCTGCTGTAGGATTTTAGAGTAATTTACTCTGTTTCAAGGGAAGTCAGAAATGAGACAAAGTTTTGAGATAATAGTCTATGTGACATATAGACAGAACAATGGAATGTTCTTAAATATCAGATAAATCTAGGTTTAAATGATAGCTCTAACAGTTCCAAATTTAATAATCATACCTATTAAATAATGTTATCATTAAAATAAAACAAGATATTTCTTTTTTGTCCTAAACAAATGGTAAGCATTCAGAATACTGTATCTATTATTTTAGTATAAGTACTATAGCAATAATTGCCCAGAGTAATGAGCAATGCACTAAGAGAGTACACAAAAGGTGAACTTGTGTTTATCTTGGAAAGCTTCAAATTTAGGTATATTTTGAGAATTAAAGTAGTAATTATTTTTCAAGCATTTGAGTGTATAGTCTTTCTAAAAATTGCAATAGTTTAAGAAAGATCACAGTGGTATTAAAGAGCTTGACATGTTATTTAAGGAATTATATGTGCTCTTTATGGCTGTATTTAACATGTGTTCAATGTGTCAAAGGTGCCCAGCTATAAGGTAGGAAAGTTATTCACAACTGAGATATAAATTATTTTAAATTTAAATGACATGACGACTGCTATAGCAAACATCAGATTTTTTTTCACCAGTGTAAAGGAGGTCCTGAACTTCTACTTAGCTACACTGATTTTGAAAGACTGTTGTAAATACTTGAAAAACTCCACAGCCAGCCAAGCGCAGTGGCTCACACCTGTAATCCCAGCATTTCGGGAGGCTGAGGCAGGCAGATCATAAGGTCAGGGATTTGAGACCAGCCTGACCAACATGATGAAACCAGGTCTCGACTTAAAAATACAAAAATTAGCCGGGCGTGATGGTGTACACTTCTCAGCCCAAAATCTCCTTAAGCTGATAAGCAATGTCAGCAAAGTCTCAGGATTTTATTTTTTTATGGCTGAATAAAATAACATTACTGCGTGTGTGTGTGTGTGTGTGTGTGTGTGTGTGTGTGTGTGTGTGTGTGATCTTTTCTTTATCTATCCATCTGTAGATGGACATTCAGGTTGATTCCAACCCAAATTAACTGTTGTAAATATTGATACCGTAAAGGATGTGTAATTGCCTCTTCAACATGCTGATTTTTTTCTTTGGATATATACTCAGTTTGGGACTACTGGATCATGTGTCGGTTTTAGTTTTAATTTTAGAAGAAGTTTTTACACTGTTTTCTATAATAGCTGTACTAGTTTGTATTTCCAATAACAGACATAAGACTTTCCTTTAGCTGCATCTTCACTAGAATTTGCTAGATTTGTCTTTTTGGTAATAGCCATTCTACTGCGTAACACCTTGCATGGCAAGATAAAATAAGATAATCCATGAATTACAAACAGATTTTTATGTATTATCAAGTTCATTAGATAATACATTCATTTAATGATTATTTATTAAGTTTTTAGCATACACCATTTATTGTTTGGCATTTTATTTCTTTACCACTGGAGCACTTAAAATATTTTAAACAAGAAAAAAATTATCCTAGCAATATTTGAAATTAAGACCACACAAAAATATTGGTCAGCTTAGGTTTTTGTTCTTATTTTCTATATTTCTTTACTTTCTTACTTTTCATTATACCTTTTGTGTGGTTGAGATGATGAAAATTCCTGGAGTCCTTTTCTCATCTGAAGTATCTTTCAGGTCCAATTCAGAGGAAATGATCTGCCAGAAACATAGATAAAGAGATACATCTTTAATCTTACAGGCTGTCTCCTTGCACTGGATCAGGAAAATGATTTTTCTTTTAACAATTGTCAGCATGCTTGACATCTGTCACAAAGACTTAGGCTCTATTTTTTTTTTTTACTATTGAAATGATGCTCTAACACCTGCCCCTTTGATACCTTGAGAGTGTTGTGGTAAATAACCAAGTACTTTACAGTCAAAGAACTCACCATATTTCTTTTCTTTTGTTTGGTTCAAAAACAAGATTAAGAATAAAGTTTATGTTTAGTATAAGGAAAATGTGGAAATATCCAAATCAGATAAAAACAAATCATTATTTTATGATCAATATTTATTCAGTAAAGGTGTATCTAATCTTAACATATTTGATCAAAGAAGTTATAAATAACATAACCAAAATTATCCTCTATAATAATTGGAAAATCATTATCAGTACTTAGCATAAAGTAAATAGCTATGAACTTGTCAGTTTTTTTTTCTGAGTAAAACTTAATGACAAATGATATAATAACTATATATAAAAACATTATAAAAGTTCATAATATATTTGTGAACTCTAAAGTGATACATTTTACTATTTTTTAAAAAGTCTTTTTATATGTGACATCGTAGGAGAGAGCAAAAAATTGGGTGTTTGCTTGAAGAAGAGTAAGATCATATTAAATGTCAAAGGTTCTTAGGCTCATCTTCTAGTTCCAAAAATGTCATTATGTATAAGGCTGCTATTTTTTGCTACAAAGAAATATTAAAATTATATTGAGGAGGAACATCAGTAAAAGAAGATGGAGTAGACAACTACAAACTCTTTCCACATTGAAAACATTTTTAAAAAGTAGAAAGTATCAGAAGCAACTTTCTCAGAATTGTCGACAACAGTCAAAGATTTATAATTTCAGTTCTTGGGTCAGTTTGCTGAAAATGAGGCTTTCCAGCTTCATCCGTGTCCCTGCAAAGGAAATGAACTCATCCTTATTTACAGCTCCATAGTATTCCATGGTTTGTATGTACCACATTTTCCTTGTCCAGTCTATAATCGATGGGCATTTGGACTGGTTCCAGGTCTTTGCTATTGTAAACAGTGCTGCAATGAATATAAGTTTGCATGGATCTTTATAATAGAACAATTTATAATCCTTTGGGTATATATCCAGTAATGGGATTGTTGGCTCAAATGATATTTCTAGTTCTAGATCCTTGTAGTATCACCACACTATCTTCCACAGCGGTTGAACTAATATACACTCCAACCAACAGTGTAAAAGTGTTCCTATTTCTCCACATCCTCTCCAGCATCTGTTGTCTCCAGATTTTTTAATGATCACCATTCTAACTGGCGTGAGGTGATATCTCAATGTGGTATTGAATTGCATTTCTCTAATGACCAGTGATGATGAGCATATTTTCATATGTTTGTTGGCCTCATATATGTCTTCTTTTGAAAAGTGTCTGTTCATATCCTTTGCCTACTTTTGGATGGGTCTGTTTGTTTTTTTCTTGTAAATCTGTCTTAGTTCTTTGTAGCTTCTGGATATTAGCCCTTTGTCAGATGGGTAGATTGCAAAAATTTTTTCCCATTCTGTTGGTTGCCCATTCACTCTAATGATTGTTTCATCTGCTGTGCAGAAGCTCTGGAATTTAATTATATCCCATTTGTCCATTTTGGCTTTTGTTGCCATTGCTTTTTGTGTTTTAGTCATGAAGTCCTTGCTTATGCCTATGTCCTGAATGGTTTTGCCTTGGTTTTCTTCTAGGGTTTTTATGGTGTTAGGTCTTCTGTTTAAGTCTTTAATCTATCTGGAGTTAATTTTAGTGGAATGTGTCAGGAAGGGGTCCAGTTTCTGCTCTCTGCACATGACTAGCCAATATTCCCAACACCATTTATTAAACAAGGAATCCTATCCCCATTGCTTGTTTTTGCCAGGTTTGTCAAAATCAGATGGTTGTAGATGTGTGGCATTACTTCCAAGGCCTCCATTCTATTCCAATGGTCTATATCTTTGTTTTAGTACCAGTAACATGCTGTTTTGATTACTGTAGCCTTGTAGTATAGCTTGAAGTCAGGTAGCATGAGGCCTCCAGCTATGGTTGTTTTTTTTTTTTTTTTTTTTTTCCCCCAGTTCTGTGGAGAAGGTCAATGGTAGCTTGATGGGGATACCATTGAATCTATAAATTACTTTGGGCAGTATGGCCATTTTCATGACATTGATTCTTCCTAACCATGAGCATGGAATGTTTTTCCATCTGTTTGTGTCCTCTCTTATTTCCTTGAGCAGTGGTTTGTAGTTCTCCTTGAAGAGGTCCTTCATGTCCCTTGTTAGTTGTTTTCCTGATATTTTATTCTCTTTGTAGCAATTGTGAATGGGAGTTCACTCATGATTTGGCTCTTTGTCTGTTATTGGTGTACAGCAATGCTTGTGATTTTTCACATTGATTTTGTATACTGAGACTTTGCTGAAATTGCTTATCAGCTTAAGGAGATTTTGAGCTGAAACAATGGGGTCTTCTAAATATACAATCACGTGGCCTGTAAGTAGAGACAATTTGATTTCCTCTTTTCCTAACTGAGTACTCTTTATTTCTTTTCCTTGCCAGATATCTCTGGCCAGAACTTCCAATACTATGTTGAATAGGAGTGGTCAGAGAGGGCGTCCTTGACTTCTCCAACCTCCTCACACCCCGCTCTCCCTTCCCTGGACCCCCCAACAGACCCCAGTGTCCGTTGCCTAGTGCCAGGATGCCAGATGCTCTTTTTAGATCTGTCTAATATTGACAGTGGAGTGTTAAAGTCTCTCACTATTATTGTGTGGGAATCTAAATCTCTTTGAAGGTCATTAATAATTTGCTTTATGTATCTGGGTACTCCTGTATTGGATATATATTTAGGATAGTTAGTTATTCTTGTTGCATTGATCCCTTTATCATTATATAAGGCTCTTCTTGTCTTTTTTTGTCTTTGTTGGTTTAATGTCCATTTTATCAGAGGCTAGGATTGCAACCTCTGCTTTTTTTTTTTTGCTCTCCAATTGCTGGTAAATA
>CAUYQU010092665.1:0-23618 GCA_963574635.1 Cheracebus regulus
GAGTGCAGGGAGCAATGCCCGGTGGAGAAGAAATTGAGCTATGATGCACTGGCTGTTAAGAGCCTCAGATTGCTGGGTTAAATGGTATTTCTATTTCTATATCCTTGAGGAATCGCCACACTGTCTTCCACAATGGTTGAATTAATTTACATTCCCACCACCAGTGTAAAAAGCGTTCCTATTTCTCCACATCCTCTCCAGCACCTGTTGTCTACTGATTTTTTAATGATTGTCATTCTAATTGCCATGAGGTGATATCTCAATGTGGTTTTGATTTGCATTTCTCTAATGACCAGTGATGATGACCTTCTTTTTATATGTTTGTTGGCTGCATAAATGTCTTGTTTTGAAAAGTATCTGTTCATATCCTTTGTCCACTTTTTGATGGGGTAGTTTTTTTCTTGTACATTTGTTTAAGTTCTCCATAGATTCTGGATATTAGCCCTTTATCTGATGGGTAGATTGCAAAAATTTTTTTCCCATTCTGTTGGTTGCTGGTTCACTCTATTTGACCCAGCAATCCCATTACTGGGTATATACCCAAAGGATTATAAGTCATTCTTTTATAAAGATGCATGCACACATGTTTATTGTGTCATTGTTCACAATAGCAAAGACTTGGAACCAACACAAATGCCCATCAATGATAGACTGGATAAAGAAAATGTGGCACATATACACCATGGAATACTATGCAGCCATAAAAAAGAATGAGTGCATGTCCTTTGCAGGAACATGGATGAAACTGGAAACCATTATTCTCAGCAAACTGACACAAGAACAGAACACCGAACACTGCATGTTCTCACTCATAAGTAGGGGTTGAACAATGAGAACACACGGACACAGGGAGGGGAACATCACACACTGGGGCCTGGGGGGTGGGGGACTGGGGAGGAATAACAGGGGGTGAGGGGATTGGGGAGGGATAGCATTAGGAGAAATACCTAATGTAGATGACGGGGTTATGGATGCAACAAACCACTACCATAGCACGTGTATACCTGTGTAACAAATCTGCACAATCTGCACATGTGCCTCTGAACTTAAAGTATAATAAATAAATAAATAAATAAGAGCCTCAGATTAACAAATTAGAAGTTCTCAAGCTGGGATGGTTCTTCTGAATGGTCACAAATCAGGGCAAGGGGGATGGACCCTTATACTCCCTCACTGAATGTGAACATGAACATGGATATGCCTGAGAGGGTCTCCATTAAAGGCTGTCAGCCTCCAACAGTCTCAGCAGCTGGAGAAGTGAGAGCTGTGCTCAAGGGCAGTGGTGGGGGAAGGACTTGGTGGCATACTACAACATCCACCGTCATTCGCCCCTTACTTTGCTGAGACTCATTTGCTTCATACAAATACAAATCACAGTCATCCTCCCATGGTTATGTTGAGCTTCTTTTCCTTGGGAGGATTTATAAGACTAATGAAACACATTACACATCTGTTACAGGAGCTAGTCTTGGCAGCCTTAACTGATAGTCATCATCTGTCATACTACTCATTTCAGAACTCCTCTCACCCTTAGCTAGTATCTGCTTATCTAGGTAACTTATCTTGTGGACTGACTGAAACCTTCATCCTTGGAGGGTCTGAGCCTCTGGACACCATGTCCTTCTCTGCCCATAGCTGGACTTGTTTATCATTTCTAAGGGATATCTAAGTGGGTCCTCTGGATGTCAAACTTATTCTTGCCTGCCCCAACTGTATAAAAGTGGCATGATCTCCTTATGGTGATTAGAATTAATTACCACTGTCAGGATGGTTACTTGTTTTCTTTTGGCTGGTGTCAAACATGACCAAGCAGCGGCTATGGGTAAAATTTGATGGAACTCTTGTGTTCCCTGGTCAAGGCATTAACAGTTTGGAAGCCAAGAGGTTTAAACCTGTAGGATCCAGAAATATGAAAATTGGAGTCACAGATTCCCTTAAGCGGGTCACCAGGAGTGGATAAGCAAAACAACTTCTACTTCTGCTCCTCCATTCCCAAACCTGTACTTTCCACCACATAGGGTGCAAAATGATTTAGGTTGCAAAATGCTTCCTGGTGGGTGGATTCCCATCCTCTTAGAGTATCATCCCTAAGCTCACACTTCAGCTCTGTCTTTAACACACCATTTCATCACTCTATCTTTAAGGCACTTTCTGGGTAGTATTGTATGTAATCAAATTCCAGGTCATGTGCCCAATATTGCACACCTTTTTCTGGAAAGGTAGCCTCTGTGTCTAATCCAATGTTATATAAAATCTTGTCTCCATGGATCAAACACTATTGAATAGCAACTGGCTGAACACCTCCAGGAAAAAACTCATGTCTAGAATTTGTGTCGATTGCAGTCAAGCTGAATTATTCTCCATCCAGTTTTGAAGAGACTCCATATTTGCCCACAAGTTGCTTATGGGTTTCCTTCAAGCATGGTGACATATTGGGGACTCACCATTGGCCTCTTTTATAGGCAAGGACAATAGCTAAATGAGCTTTAGTGTGTAAGTAACCATGCTGTTGTGCCTACATATGACCTCTAACCCTGCCACTGTGGAAGGGTTGCTAGATTTGGCAAATAAAATATAGGATTTCCAAAATACAGTTAAATTTGAATTTCTGATAAATGACAAATTTCAGCATAAATGTGCTTCATATGAGGTAATGCTGTTCTTGGGCTACTCCTAGCCCAGGACTGAATATAGCAGGGGTACTAGAGTATGGACGTGTCTACCAATTGCAATACAAGAAAACATGCAATTAAAGGGGGTTCTCAGACTGGATCACTCACCATTATCTTGAGTAGTATATGGGGCATAGCTCGAACCTGGCACAATGTGACAGTCCAAATCCTGAAAATTTCACCTGGGAAAACATCCCAGTTGGGGGGAGATCCCATTGCTGATTCAGGCATTTGAAGGCTGTGAGGGAGACATTGTACATACAACAAGGGTAGAGTTGGCCAGTTATTACTAGATTGTACTGATGCTCTACAGTGAAACAAGGAGAAACTGAGGATATAGTCAAAAACTGCTAAAATTTAAGGAAGAGAGTCAGAGGGCCCTTTGGGAAACTTACAAAGAGGGACTTTATTTCCTTCAGTGGGAAACAAGGCATACATGAGGATCAGATGCAGAACTTAAGAGTCAGACTTGCAAATCCCCAGATATGACTAGATGTCCAATCAGGCCATATCTATTAGGCTAGAATGAGGGCCCTGTTTGGGAAAACTTGGAACTCCAAAGCACTGGGTGAGGTCATCTGGATTTATGCTAACGAGATTGAGGCTTTGTAGACTTCCCCGAACCCTCAAAACCTGTAGAGGTGGTCCACTCCTCCTATAAGAGTTAGTATTTCTCAGTACTGGAAGACTCTTTGGAGATCATTCTCCATCAAAATAACATGTGTTTGCTTCAAGAGCAGCTCAACTTCCTTTCCTGGCTGTTAAGCCAATAATTGGAATCAAATACAGGCATAATCTGTTAGGACAGTCCTAGGTCTAATAAAAAGATAAGAGATTACACTCTTGATAAGCTATAAGAATTAACTGTCTAGAAGGTGTCAGGTGGTAGCACAAGGACTTGGTTTCAGTATGCCTTATTAAAATAGCTGAGACATAAAAATGGATAAACAGAAATCATTGACATGGGACAGTTTTTCAAGATATGAGATTAAAACCTGGCAAGAAACCCTAGGTATGGGTCAAAAATCTCTGCTAGAGTGGCTCCTAGAACCTTGAAGAAAGTGATAATCAACCCTGAGTGAGGTGGAAATGTCTGAATTGCCTCAGCAGACAGTAAAGAAAGGATTCAAAGGCTGAGGGAAATCTGCATGCTACAATATATTATTAGAACTATCATCTATTTGGTGAGGCCCAAAGACAATTGTTCCATGGGAGGACCCAGAGGGCATGTAATTTCCCAAAACCATGAGGAATGCATTGATTAGAGAAGCACCAACACCACTAAGAAATTAAGCAGTGGTTCTCTGCAGACCAAGACTGACCATAGCAGAAATATTACCTTGGATGGTGTCTTGGTCTGTTTGGGCTGCTATAACAAAATGCCATGGATTGGGTCACATATAAACAACAAAAAAAATATTTCTCACAGTTCTGGAGGCTGGGATGTCCACAATTAAGGCGCTGGCAGATTCCATGTCTGGTGAGGGTCTGCTTCCTGGTTTATAGACAGTCATCTTCTCACTGTGTCCTTACATAGGGTGGAGAGGTGAGGAATCTCTCTGGAGTTTGTTTTATAATACTGATTCCATTCGTGAAGCCTTCACCCTCATAACCTAATCACTTCCCAATGGCCCCATTTCCAAATACTATCACATTAAGGGTTATGATTTCAACATAAGGTATAAACATTCATTCTACATTCAGTCTACAGTAGATGGCTATTAGCAATGGGGACAATGGTGCCCTGAAGCAATAGAGACCAAGTAGCAGTGCTTAACCACCAGAAACCAGGGTCTGTTATTATGTTAACTAGCAAAGTTGCAGGGGCATCCACAGAAACTTGACGTATAGGAAATTGTAGAGATGGTCGACAAAGCAGGTAAGAATAGATGAATAGTAAACAAAGGTGTTGCTTAAAATCTACAATCAAAAGGCAAGGATGCAGTAACAGAAAGCTAAGGCTGATTTCTCAGATTAGAAAGGCATGATGCTTTGCTCCGTTCTTGCACCTGAGACAATTTTCAGAACTGTAACCTACTGACAGAAGAAGTGGCTAGGTCTGAAGGAGGAAGTACACTGCAACACCATGGCATGCATATTCTGTGATTATATCTCCACTCCTTTCCAGTGGGTTTTCCAGTCATTTACTCAGGTGATTGTAGACTTGCGAGAGAAGGGAACATTCAGACATTTCAAGGACTATTGGATATAAGTCTAAATTAACATCGATACCAGAAGACCAAAGTATTATTTGGCTTCTCTGTTAGGGTTGCAGGCTTATGGAAACCAATAAACAAATTGAGTACTGGCAGGAGTACAGTTCTTAGTGGGCCAATCAGATTCACAGACCTATCCAGTCATCTTCCCAGTTCTGGAATCCATAATTAAATTTGCTATACCTGGAAGTTGGAGTAACCCCCACATCGAGTTTCTAATATGTTATAGAGCTACTGTAGTGGGAAAGGCCAAGTGGAAACCTTTTAAAATACCTTCCCCCTGCCAAGATAGTAAATCAAACACAATTTTGCAAACCAAATACAGGAAATTAATGCCACCATTAAATATCCTAAGGATGTTCCTATTGTATCTCCATTTAATTCATCAGTCTGGACCCTGTAGAAACTGGATGGATCCTGGATAATGACTTAGTGAAGCCCCAGGTTTCACTAAGTAGTAGCCTAGATCACAGCTGCAGTGATTGTTGCTAGCAAATATTGTCACTAGAGCAGGTTAATAAAGCCTCAAGTACATGATATACAACAGATTTGGCAAATGTGTGTTTTTCCTTTCCAATTAGAAGAGAGAATCAAAAATAGTGGGCAAGATAAGAACATTTACTTACAGTTTTCCAAAGGCTATGTTAATTCTCACACCTCCAGTCATAATATTGTCATACAAGATCTAGGCTGTCAGGGTATCATGAAAAACATCACTTTGATCAGTTACACTGACACCATCATTCTGATTGGACAGGACAGGTTAAGAGGCAGCCTGCACACTGGAGGCCTTAGTAAGACACATGCACAGCAGAGAATTGGGAGAAAAAGGCCATGGGGATTAGAGTTCTTCTACATCACTGAGGGTCAGAGGCGTGCCAGGATGTCCCCTCCAAAGGAAAAGACAAATCACTGTCTCTTGAATCCCATACCACAAAGAAGAAAGTAGTGCACCTGGTAGACCTCTTTGGGTTTGGGGGAGAAAACATTCCACTCATAGGATAACTTCTCCAGTTCACACACTGGGTGACACAGAAGGCTGAGAGATTTGAGAGAGGCTGGGAGCAAGAGAGGGATCTGCAGCAGGTCCCGGCTGCAGTGCAAGCAACTCTTGGACCATCCGATCTGACAGACCCTGCATGTGGGGAACGCCCACGTGTGAGGGCCTTGTAAATTAGACTTCACAATACGGAGGGCTTGAGCCCAGACACAGTGTCTCCAGTTGAGGGAAGTGGAGCTATGGGAAAGCAGGAGCAGAAAGAGACTTAGGTTAAAGATAAACTTTGTGAGCGATTACCAGATGGTCATACAGACGAGATGCATTTGGGTACGATAATTGAGTTTTCTACAAAGATATGGTTATGACTTCGCTGACTCTTCCAGAAGATAAACAACTTACCATTTGATGTGATAATGTGACCACCTACTCTAGTGGATGATGTAAGCTGACCCTTCCATTGTCCTTATTCTGCGAGGTTGTAACTTGTTTTTCTACTTTAAGACTTTATGTTCCCCTTTATATCACATAGATACACACCTAAGAAAGGTATATAAACTGGCCATGAGCACAATAAAGTTGCTGGTGAGGCATAAGCTTCTCAGTCCTCCAGACCCCGCTTTCTGTCATCTTTTGTCTTCTGCGCACCCCCCTATCCAGGTTGGAACCCTCTTGCAGGTCAAGAGCTCCTGGCAGATGTGCTCCCTTTACCTGCACTGTCAGAGGTGTCAGTGGTGAGAAAGGAGGCAGGGCAGGGTTTAAGGCCAGTCCCCGTGGGAGGATTACCACACAGGCCCCTACAGTTCTGGAGCAGGGCCATGCCATCCATGTAAGACTACTAGCTTCTGTTGTGCTTTTGGGCCCTGATAGAGATGATGCTTGACTATGGGACACCAAGTGATTATGTGTCTGCAAGCTAGTTGCTATCAGAACCAACAAATCGTAAAGACATAGCCAGTAGTAATCCTTCCTAAATTGAGCCTGAGCATCATCAGAAGGCAAGAGTCAGTGCCAGAGCAGTAGCCCAGACTCCTGTGTTACAGTTGCCCCACAATGTGAAGTTACTCATGTTAAAAGTCAGTAGAGGGGAAAAATCTCCCCAATGAGAGGAGCTGCAAGCAGTACACTTAGTTGCATAGTCATTAACTTTGTGTGGAAGGAGACATGGCCCAGGATAAGAAAAAAATACACACACACACACACACACACACATACACACACACACACACACACACATATATACAATACCATATACATAGTATTTATATAATGAATGGTGTACATATCATACATAATGAATAGTGTGTTTATGTGCATACACACACACACGCACACACACACACATTCATTGAATGGATTCTGAGTGTGAAGAATGGGTCACATCCAGAAACTAGGCACGGAATCATGACTTTTTATTGGAGTGTCCATCATCTGCCTCCTGGTTATCCATATTTGATTTATTTTGGTGGTACAGATGGAGCAACAGCCTTGGTATCTGCCACTAGAAAATTTATTTTCTAATAATTATCTTCATGGTCCTCTTCAAGTCAGACCTCTGGCTGCTACTTTGGCCTTGTTGCTCATTCTGATAGTTGTGCTCACCTTCCTTATAATGGTTAATCACCATCACCTGATCTTCATTATTGAAGTATCCTATTATTGTTAATAGGGAACCCAATTCTGTAACAGCATATTTTACTGGCTACCTTGACCTTCAGATAGCCATCATTGAACTTCTTGATGTTACTGGTACTTACTTATTTACTTACTGCTATGTAAACCGAGCATCCTCCTGGCTCTCCCATGGCCATTCAGGTGGGTTTTCTGGTCTGATGCAGGATATCCACTCTTCCATGTTCATGTCTACGAGTGTTTTGATTCCTTCTTCCACTGCCGATCTTGACGGTTTTGGTATTTTACCTTCACTTAGTGTGGCCCATCACTTTCCCCTTGCTTCTAAGAACCATGTAAACAGTGCATTAACACTGTTTATCAGGGGCCTGGCCAGGCTGTTACATCTTTTTTTACAGGAGAGTACTCCTACACCTATAATATCTCTCCTATCCAATGTTATGCTCCACCTCTATTGATCCAAACTTCTCAGAACCTAGTCCCATGCTTACTGTCACAGCTTGGTAGAATATATTTGCTAGATCTTGTAGCTCCTTTGGAAAATAGTTTGTCTCATCTTCTAGCAAGTTCCACACTTTCCTGACCAAGTTATACAGTAACTTAGTCTTACTTATTGCTCTGGTATATGGGAGGGTGAGTGGAAGCAGACCTTGAGGGGATACATATTGTCTGTAAAGGTCGAATGACCTTTTAGTGAGCATGGAGTACTGTGTTTAATAGGGAGAAATGGTCCCCTTTGAAAGCCTAGAAGGTTCAGAGAAATTTGGGGAATCAAGAAGCTAGAGCACATCAACCCAGATTTCCTCCTTCTTGTCTCACGGTACTAATCAGGGCACTGACCTTTATGTAGTTGACCTCCAGAAATTTAGAATTTATCCTGCTCTTCTCATAGAAGAGAGACCTGCCCTGGGTCTCAGAGTCAGCATTTCCTGCCTACCTTCTGGCTGTAAGAAAAGTCTCTATATGTTGCCAAGGAGGTCTTCTATTTTACTTACAGCTTCTAATGGGTGACTAATCACCCTCAGCCTTTGATTGTCTTTCTTCAATATTTTTATTGCTCCTGGCATCATTCAACCATTCTATTTTTCTTATATTAATTCCTCTGCAATTCTCAAACACTTGACATTTTGCACTTGCCATGCATTCTCTTCCACCGATATACCATCTCAGTTAATCACTGAGTAAATGTCATCAATTACACTGCCATCGAGTGCTCTACTCATCATCAGTGATGGGGTTCTCATTACCAGCCTGCATGTGGGCAAGGTGAGGTGCTCCAACTAACTCAAAATCCCATTTTAGAGTTGACTATCTCAAACCATTCCGGGCACCAACTTTTGCTAGTTGGATTGTCCAGGGTGCAGACTCTGAGATAAAGAGCTGCATGTGAGAAGTGCATTGGAGGGTACTCTCCAGATCAACATTTGGGTGGGGAAGGAAAAGAAGCAGGATTGGACAGAAGAGAAGTTAAACTATGATGCATTTATTACAAAGGCCTCAGCCAATTTCATGGGGGAGGATTGAAGCTGAGAGGACTCTTTAGAGTTTCCAAAATTGGGGCAAGGGAGCCGGGCCTTTATATCCCTACATCAACCACTTATTGGATGCAAGTTGCCCCCAAAAAAGGAGTATGATTTGAGCTAAGTGACTAACTGTGCAATCTCTGGAGAGAGACTCAGGTAAGACCCTTCAGTTACAAACACTCTTAGCATCTGGAGTAATAAGTGCTTTGGCCTTAAGAGGGTGGAAGTCAGTGCTACAGCATCTATTCGATGCTCTGTTAACACATTGGAGACACAAGTAGGTTGTGAAAGTTATGTGCACTAAGGTTTAATGACTTTAAACTACCAGTGCTTTAACCGAATTAAAACCAAAACAAAAAGCAAAAGCCACAATAGGAAACTGAGAAAAGGATATGAAAAGAAAATTCAAAGCATAACTGACAAAAATATGTGAATAAATATATAAAAAGATATTCAACTTTGCCAGCAATGTAAGATACAGATACACACATACAAACATATGTGCAGTTAGCAAGGATGAAAAAGATTAATGGTATACAATGTTAGAGAGTAATATGGTTTGGCTCTGTCTCCCCACCCCATTCTCATCTAATTGTAATCCACAGGTATCAAAGGAGGGACCTGCAATCTCTACAGGTTGAGGGAGGGAAGTGATTGGATTACGGGAGCGGGTTTCCTCCATGCTGTTCTCAAAGTGGCAGTTTTTCCTGTTCTGCTCACACTATTCTCTCTTCTGCTGCCATGTGAATAAGGTACTTGCTTTCCCTTCGCCTTCCACTATGGTCATGTTTCCTGAGGTCTCCCCATCCATGTGGAACTGTGAGTCGATTAAATTTCTTTCCTTTATAAATTACCTAGTCTAGGGCAGTTCTTTATGGCAACGTGAGAATGAACTAATACAGAGAGGTGTGAAGAAATAGACATTCTCCATATAGTCATGTAAATTGTGGCAACATTTCTGGAAGGATATCTAGTAATATGTATAAATACATAAAATATGCATAGTTTTACCTACTTTATTACACTCTAAAATTATCTCATAGGGATTATAGGACAAATGAGCAATGATATACACATAGAGACTATGTATCACAACCTTGTGTATAACAGAGAGCTATTAAAAATGACTTAATTGTCCATGAAGAGGTTAGTAATTTGAATCCACTTATGGTACATCCACACAAAGGAATAATCTGCAGTTATTTTAAAAGTCTAAAATATGTCTGTATTGACATGAAAGATATCCACTCAGTACTACTGAGTGAAAAAATCAGATTGCAATGTACCAGATTTATTATTATCGCACTGAAAGAAGCTATTGCTATAAATAAATTATAAATATATATACTTTTTATTCTATTATTTGTAATTTCCTGTATTATTTCTATTTTCTACATAGGCATATATTTTCTTTAGAACCAGAAATAAATTCATCTCATCATTTAGCATAACCATAAAACAAATAAGAAAATGTATCGAAAGATAGCATCAAACTACAGGCATTGTGAGAAGGGAAAAAAAAAGACTGTGGCCAGCCTGCTAGAGAAAGGGGAAATCACCTCCCTGATAGTATAGATTGGAGCAGTAAGTCCCTTGGAGGGGTGATACATGTCTCTCCCTAGTGAATGGCTTAGGGTCGCTAAGTGCCTCCCAGGGCTTCTGTCTTGCTTATGATTGTACAGGCTCAATTTCTTCTATTTTCCCCAGAAGCCCAGCAGTATGGGAACTTCCAAAAGTTGGATGGGAATGAGGGGAGATACACACGCCTAGACTGAGGAGGTAAAGACTACTTCAGTACATCCACGTGGGTGGCAAAGAAGGCCGTTCTGGATTCATGCCAGTCTTGTATGGATTCTGGCACCACAACCTACAATAGATACGAGAGATGCAAACAGTGTAGAGAATTGAGCCTACTTGAGAAATTTGAGTTGGCACAGAACTGTGCAAAGGGAAGTCTTGAAGAACTCAGCACCATCATGGATAAGTGAGACATTATGACTTTTGCATTTCATAAAATCAAATATGATCTGCCTTTTATATTTGAAAAAAAAAATTAGTCATTAATGATCTCCAGAAGCTATCTTTATTAGTTTGCAAGGGCTGCCGAAACAAAGTACCACCCTCTCACTGTGTCTTAATATGGTCTTCCATCTCTACCTGTCTGCATCCTCATCTGCTTTCATAAGGACATCAGTCCTACTGGATTAGGGTCCACCCTAATGATATAATTTAACTTAATCACATCTTTAAAGGCCCTATTTCCAAATACAATCACATTCTGAGTGCCTGATGCTAAATTGCCCAAATCTTTAATATTTATATCAAATAAATAGAATATATGTTCTTCTTTTCTACACTTAAGCCTTTTTACAAAGAATGGGGGAAATAACTGGACCCAGGATCTGAAGACAAATTATTTGAGGGATCCTGACTTAGCCACCTGGGAAGCATGGCTCAGGAAAGCCAGAATGAAGATGCCTGGCCATCTTTAGCTATCCTGTCTTTAAGAGTTTGGAGGCAGGGTAGCATATTTGAAGTTTCAAGCCTGACTTTATTTCCAATTTCATTTGAATATTAGACCTCTATATAATAAGCAGTACTACATTTCAAAGAGGACAAATCATCATGTGAATTCAGGACAGGCTTTCCCTGGAGCTGGCTGGAGAGTAGGAGTAAAGCCAGAGCCACACCAATGGTCCACACCTCTAGGTCTCATGCCTTGAGTATAAGCAGTACAAAGGCCAGCCTAGCTTTGCAACATCATTGCCCACAGATTCACCTCATTTCTTAAATATGTCTTTGTTTTCAAATAAGATAATTAATTTTTGTCATTGAAGAGATATTTATTTGAGCTCCTACTGTGTGCCAGAAACTATGCATACATTTCATGGAGAAAAATAAAGCAGAGTAATGGAATTAAGGATTTTCTGGGAGGTGAGTAAACCTCTGTTATACTGAAACCTCAGAGAAAGACTCAATGATGAGGTGCCTGACTGATGTGAAAAAGTGTGCTATGTGGCTACTTGGGGAGCAAGTATTTCAGGCTTGGGAAACAGGAAGTGCAAAATCCCTGAGACAGGAGCATGCCTGATATGAAAGAAATATAGCATGAATATCTAGGTTGCTGGACAGGACTGAACTCTAGGATAAGTAAAATCAGAGGGTTGAGGGAGGCAGAGGAGCCAGATCATGTAAGGTCTTCATATTATTCGGTTTTCTGAAGAAACAGAACTAACAGGATATATATACATAGATATATGAAAATAGATTTATTATGAGGGATTTGCTCATATGATTGTGGAGACTGAGAAGTCCCAAAATATGCCATCTGCAAGCTGGATACCCAGGAAGATCAGGTGCAGTTCCAGTCCAAGATGAAAGACTGAAAACCAGAGGAGTCAATGGTGTACATTACAGTTTGAATCTGAAGCCCCTAGTAACTATGGGCTGCGGGTATAAGTCCTGGTCCAAGTCCAAAGGCCTGAAAACCAGGAGCACCAATGTTTGAGGATAGAAGACGGATGTTTTAGCTCAAGCAGAGACAATGTGCTCTTCCTCTACTTTTTTGTTCTATTTGAGGTCACAGTCAGACTGGGTAAGGCCAGCCGTCACTGGTGAGGGTGGTCTTCTTTATTCAGTCTACCTATTCATATGCTAACCTTTTCTGGAAAATCCCTCACAGAGACACCCGAAAATAACATTTTACCATCTATCTAGATATCCCTTAGCCCAGTCAAGTTGACACATACAATTAACCATCACAATCTGTTGGTAATTTGTAAGTACATTGACTATTCCTCTGAGTGTGAAGGCTCTCGATCAGAGAAATGATTTAATCTGACTTAGTTTTAAAAAGAATCACTCAAGCTACACTGTTAAAATTAGTCTGTGATATTATCTATAAAACTACTGCAAGAGTCTATGTGAGAGTTCATGATGGTTGAGACCAGGGTTAAATAGAAAAATAATGGGACTATTATAAGGGTTTAGTGACTAATATTCCTGTATGAAGTGGATAAAATTCTTTCAAGTGAGACTTTTCTCTCCCTCCAGTGAATAATTTAAATTCTCAGTCTTTGTACAAAGGAGCACACCTGGAGTTCCAAGTCAGAAATAGAATCCAAGGGTCCTGTACCTCTTGATTTATGCATTTGAAAACATAGGATCTAATAATGGATACTGAAACTGATGTTTGCTTTACTCCTTGGGGCACATTCAATCTAGGACAACTTACACACTCTTAGTTTGAGCTCAGTAAGCATGTGGCATGTTTAATTCTTTGATAAATGCAGTTTTGCCTGGGCCCCAGTGAAGCTGATACAGATCTGGTAAGGTCAGACAAATAAAATCCTCAGACAGATAATTCCCACTAGAGTAAATATAAGCTCATGAGGGGAAATGCAGCATTATGACTTCTCCAAAATCAAATACACATGCTTCAAGTAAAGGATTTGAAATTGGGGGGGTGGGGAATTCATAAAAGGGACAAAAAGTGTGGTCTCAAGCACATGATAGTGCCATGTAGCATTTCAAAAAAGTTGGAGTCAGTCTAGCAAGGACCCCAGCACAGTGGTAGTAACACAGTAGCTGCTTCATTAGCCAAAAGGACGGACTTTTAAAAGTTTTATGAGCTTGTCTAAAAGTGAAATGATTGCCTCAAAATTAGATATGCAGTGTGATGTGAATTTCAAATCTGCTTTGTATTTTAATAACTGAATAATAGCAGCCTATAGGGAAGTCAGTTTGGTGTTTCTTATTTTTATCACCAAGTCTGACTGACAACAAGGGAAATACTAGCAGCCATTCATGTGGTAGTCAAAATTTAAATACAGTCTGTTAGGGGCAATGCAGTATTAATGCCATGCCAGGAAATATTGGCCCTTCATGAGGAAAGCAATTATGTTCTATTTTTACATTTAGATTAGATCCCAGTCCAAGAGAAAGTAAGAAAAGAGGCAAACACTTTAGGTAGTAGCCAATAGAAATTTAAAATGATACAAACAAATGGAAAAACATTCAATGCTCACAGAAAGAAAGAATCAATATTGTTAAAATGGCCATACTGCCCAAAGCAATTTACAGATTCCATGTTATTCCTATCAAACTATCAAACTCTTCATAGAATTAGGAAAAAAAATTCTTTTAAAATTCATATGGGACCAAAAAATGAGCTCAAATAACCAAGGCAATCCTCAGCAACAAGAACAAAGCTGAGCACATCATATTACTCGACTTCAAAATATGCTAGGCTGCAGTAACCAAAACAGTACGGTACTGGTACAAAAACAGACATGTAAAACAATGGAATAGGAGAGAGAACCCAGAAATAATGCCACATACCTACAACTATCTGTTCTTTAACAAAGATGACAAAAACAAGCAGTTGGGAAAGGAATTCCTATTCAATAAAATGGTACTAGGATAACTGGCTAGCCATATGCAGAAGATTGAAACTTGACCCCTTCATTACACCATATACAAAAATCAACTCAAGATGGATTAAAGACTTCAGTGTAAAACCTAAAACTATAAAATCCCTGGAAGATAACCTGGAAAATCAGCATAGGAATGGGCAAAGACTTCAGGACGAAGACACCAAAAGTAATTGCAACCAAAACAAAAATTAACAAGTGGGACCTAGCTAAACTAAGGAGCTTCTACACAGCAAATTAAACTATCAACACAGTAAACAGAAAACCTACAGAATAGGAAAATATTTGTAAAATATGCATCCAACAAAGGTCTAAAATCCAGGACCTATAAGAAACTTAAACAAATGTATAAGCAAAAGTCAAACAGCTCCATTAAAAAGTGAATAAAGGGCATTAACAGTTTTCAAAAGAAGACATATGCACAGCCAACAAGAATATGAAAAAATGTTCAACATTACACATCATTAGAGAAATGCAAATCAAAACTACAGTGAGATACCTTCTCACACCAGTCAGAATGGTTGTTAATAAAAATTAAAAAAATAGCAGATGCTGCCAAGGTTTCAGGTGAAAGGGAACGCTTATACACTGTCAGTAAGAATGTAAATTAGTCAAGCCGCTGTAGAAAGCAGTTTGGCAGTTTCTGAAATAATTTGAAGCAGAATTATCATTCAATCTGGCAATCTCATTGTTGGGTATGTACCTAAATGAACAGAAATTATTCTGTCATAAAGACACATGTACACGCATGTTCATAGAAGCACTATTCACAATAGGAAAGATATGGAATGAATCTAAATATCAATAGTACACTAGATAAAGAAAATGCGGTAGATATATACCATGGAATACTATGTACCCCTAAAAAAGGAGGAAATCATGTCCTTTGCAGTAACATGGATGCAGCTAGGGGCATTATCCTGAGTAATACGGGAACAGAAAACCAAATACTACATGTTCTCACTTGTAAGTGGGAACTAAACATGGATTATATATGGATACAAAGAAGAGAAAAACAGATACCAGTACCTACTTGAGGGTGAAGGGTGGGAGGAGGGTGAGGATGGAAAAACTACCTATATTCTGGGTGACAAAATAATATGTACACTAAACTCCTGTGACATGCAATTTACCTAAATAACAAACCTGCATGTGTATCCCTGAATCTAAAATAAAAGTTAAAGAAAAAAGTTAATAGAAGGAAGAACTTTCATACACATAAGTTTTGGGGAAGTCTGGGGAAATGGTTTTGGCAGTAGGACTCTGTAGAGTTTTGCTAATTAAAAACTGAAGAGGAGAAATCTTCCTGCATGACAGTATGAGGAATTCTGTTGACCCACTGCCTACTGAAACTAGTAAAAACTATTTTAAAACAAAATGTGGCACATATATACCATGGAATAGTATGCAGCCATAAGAAACGATGAGTTCGTGTCCTTTGTAGGGACATGGATGAACCTGGAAACCATCATTCTCAGCAAAGTGACGCAAGGACAGAAAATCAAACACCGCATGTTCTCACTCATAGGTGGGTGTTGGACAATGAGAACACATGGACACAGGGAAGGGAGCATCACACACTGGGGTCTGTTGGGGGGAAATAGGGGAGGGAAAGTGGGGGGCAGGGAGCTGGGGAGAGACAGCATGGGGAAAAATGCCAGATATAGGTGATGGAGAGGAAGGCAGCAAATCACACTGCCATGTGTGTACATATTCAACAATCTTGCATGTTCTTCACATGTACCCCAAAACCTAAAATGCAATTAACAAAAAACAACCGTTTAAAGCCTCTATAAATGGTCATAAGGATGGGCAGCAAGTGAATAAATACCTATTCAAATAATCTGCAAATACTCCATAGATTATCATCAGGTATTAGTTTCCTATGGCTTCTTTAACAAGCTACCACCACCTTGGTACCTTAAAAGCAAGTTATTTTCTCACAGTTCTGGAGGTTAGAAGTCTGAAATCAGTATCACTGGGCCAAATACTAGCAGGGTTGTACTCTCTCCAGAAGCTGTTCTTTGCCTCTTCCAGCTGGCAACCAGCATTTGTAGGCTTGTAGATATATCACTCCAATCTTTTCCTCTGTGATCACATTGCTTTTTTTCTCTTTTGTCTCTGTCAAGTGTCTTTCTGCCACTCTCTCATACAGACCTATACAGCAGATTGTCATATAAGGTAATATTAACAGGTTAGAGGGATTAGGAGGTAGATATCTTTTGGGGAGGCTATTACTCAGCCTACCATCCTTCAAAAAAGAAATAATTAGATTGACAGTTGAATTCTCAACAGAAACAATAGAAGGCACAATACAACAGTATTATGTGTTCAAAGAACAGAAAAAATATGGCTGCTGCTTTAGAATTCTATACCCAGAAAAAAATATACTTCAATAATGAAGATGAGTAATATTACATTGCACATGTGTATGTGTGCGTATCACCGTTTCTTTATCCATTTGTTGATGGACACCTAAGTTGTTTCCATATCTTGGCTACCACAGTATAATGCTGCGATGAACATAGAGTATTTTTTCTTTTCATCCTTCTGCTATGGGAAGACACAACAAGAAGTCCTTTACCAGATGTTGGGCTCCTCAATCTTGGACTTTACAGCCTCCAGAACTGTGATCCAATAATTTCTGTTCATTATAAAGTACTCAGTCTGTGGTACTCTGTTATAGCAGCACAAAACAGCGTAGGGCAGTATGTTCTCCAATCATAACGAAATCAAACTAAATAATATAACAAAAGAAAGATCTGTAAAGTCCTCAAATATTTGCAAATTATATAACACATTTTTACAACCGATGTTTCAGAAGAAGCAATTCAGGGAAATTAGAAAATATTTTCGAATTAAATTAAAATTATAACATAAGAATCTGTGAGATTCAGCCAAAGCCCTGCTTAAAGGGAACTTTATATTATTCCATGTTCATATTAAAAAGAAAGACAGGGTTCTAAGCAATAATCTAAGTTTTCTCACTTAAGAAACTATAAAAAGAAAAGTAAAACAAATCTAAGGCAAGGAGAGAGATGGGGATAATATGGATAAGTGCAGAAACTAGTAAAATTAAAATCGGAAAAAATGACTAATATCAGTATAACCAAAATCTGGTTTCTTTGAAAAGACCAGAGAAGCTGAAATACCGAATGTCAGAATGATAAATATTTAAAACAGGATTGTTGAGAAGCCATGGCTAAAGAGCACAGCTAAAAGTCTAGGGAACTGTACATATAGAGTGAGGGATACAAGAGTTTTAAGAAAGGGCAAAAATGACAGAACATGTAATATAACCGTAAAATTAATAAATCTCTTATTACCTAGTAGTAATGTTTAATTGTTTAACAGTGTCGAGTAGCTCACAAATCATTTAAATATACAGCAAAAGCACATAAAGAAAACAAGGTGAGAACATGGAAAAATAAGAAACCATTTTTATATTGCAAGGGGAAAGATGCTGGCTGAATATAAAATGGTGTTGGCAAGAAAAAGTATTGGCAAAGATACTAGTATTTACTCATTTCATTTTTTTTGAGAATGTAAACTCATATTTTAAAAGAAGAAAAAGTACAAATACTATGAGATTATCCCATTGCAAAGAAATAAATTATGTTTATGTATTTTATATCTGAAAATCTATAGACATACATTTAGATCAAAATAATTTGTTAAAATTCAGAGATTTATGAGTTTCAGAAAATAGCTATGGAACGAATAGTAAAGGAAGTACTCACAGGAAGAAAAAGAATGTATATTTCTTCTAAAAGGAAAAAAAAGGAACAAACAAGATGGTGGTGAGAAAATTCTAAGGCACAAAAGCAATACAGAATCATATCAGTGTGAGGGACCACTAATGGTGTGGTTAGGACAGGGTAGGCATGAAAACATTAAAATGGAGAAACTGTGACTATAGAAAATGAATATGTGAGATGAGCACATAACACCTTCAGTACAGAAGAAATATTAATAAAATAAAAAATTACAGTTCATTTTACATGGTACTGACTTTGTGAAAGACAACCATGTGTTAACTGAAGAAGCTGTGATGTATAATCATCTGGGAAGAAAATCGTTGATCATTACTATGAAAATTTTGTGTTATTCTTATCAAAATAAAAGAATGTTTAAAGAAAAGTGCATTTTCAGACATTGCTTAGAATTAATGACAGTAATGACTGAAGCACTTTTTTAAAAACGTAATTTGTTTATTATGAGCTAAGGGAAGAAACATAAATAACATTCATAGTAATGAATATCACCATAATAATTCCTTCTGCCAAGATTGCCTATACACAGTCCTTTATATAAATATTTGATTCAACCATGTCATGTAGAATATAGTTTAAATATAAATATGATTTTCCTTTAAAAATATAAGTTAATACTTTTTCTAGGGGGATGATTTTAAAAACAAGGTAGATTCTTATCTCTGTAGCACTGTATTTGAAAGTGTGAAAGAAACTGGGTGACAACATATAGCCTACTAATTGTGTTTCAAAGTATTTGTTTCTTTCTGGTTATAAAAATGGTAAGCACATCAGAGGCTGAATAGAAGAATCAAGCAAGAGGTTGATAAATACTGGAAACAAGCCAACTAAAGAATATATGTTTATTTTTGGTAGTGTAAATCACATTTTAAAATATTTATAATATTTTATAATTATCAAGGTAATTCATGTGTTTCAGATGTGTTGGAATATATTGAAAGCATAGATAAGAAAATAAATAAATCAATTAAATCTTCCCTAGCAAGAGGACATTGTTGCTATTTTGCTATATATCCTCCCAGTTCCATGTAAGTCTGTAAGAACACACATGGGTGTCCCACAGTCTTCCAATCCTGCTTTGTAATTTAAGTAAGTTTGAAATGTTGGCATTTCTGTCATGCATAGATAGGTTTTAAATTTGGAGTATAGAGCTTCTGCTTCTGGCCAAGATGAAATAATAAGGACCCAAATTATACATATGCCTACAACAGCTAGAACCCAGACAAAATATATGAAACAACACTTTTCAATGTATTGAACATAGGCAACAAAGGACAGTGATTTCTGATACATCAAAAAAAAAAAAAAAAAAAGGAAAGTCCTACAATTGTCCCAGCTTATTGCCTGAAGAGAGATGGCAAGTGGCAGTGCACGAAGCAGGAGGCTGATTGTATCCTTGGGCTGAGGATCTGCAGTGGGCAGCCCAGAAAGGCCAAAGTGGCTGGAACTTGCAGTGCAAAAATATTAGAAAAGAGAAAGGTACACAGGGAGATCTTCTGAGCTCACAGAAAGCTGGGCATAATTCCCATTCCTAACGGGTAAAGTGCAGAACCTCACAATTGTTAGGGCATTGGTTAGAGTACTCAAAATGGTTTTGTCTTAGTAGTGAAGAAATACTGACCATAGACTAACTACTGCTCTGATCTCACATAACAAAATTAAAGCATGACCCAAAAGAATCATATTATTTCCAAGAAACTTGACTATGGACCAGAAAAAATCTCAAGAATATGTATTTATAGACACACAAAAATACCCATCACACATCAAGGTAAAGTTCACAATGTCCAGCATCCAATCAAAATTACCAGGCATTCATAAAAAAAAGGACTGTAGGATGAATGATAGTAAAAAAAAAAAATCAATTGACAACATTAACATACAAATGAGACAGATAACATAGATAAGAACAACAAAAACACTTATTAAAACTGAATTACATATGTTCAAGAAATGAGGAAAAATTAAACAGGTAAAATAGAGATATTGACAATATTTTTAAAACTCTACATCATCTTTGATATATGAACATTATAATGTCTGAGTTGAAAAAATATAACAGTGTGGATTAATAGGAGATGAATCATAAAAGAAGAAAATATTAGTGAACTTGAAGATATAGTGATAAAAACTCTCTAGAATGTAAACAGAAAAAAAAAAAAACCACTGGAAATAATGAGTAGACCATCAGTGAGCTATGAAGCAACTTAAAATGACCTAACGTAGATGCATTTGGAAACTTCACAAAAGAGAGGAAATATGGAGGATAAAAATCATTTGAAGAAACAATGAATGTAAATTATCCAAATTTGATGAAAACCATAAATCTACAGATTCAAGAAACTAAAAGAATTCCAATAACAAGAAATATGAAGAAAACTGTACAGTACCTCATAATAAAATCACTTAAAACCAGTGATACAGGGAAAATCTTAAAAGTAGAAAGAGGCAAAAAGGTATTTACCTACATAGAGACGAAGTTAAAGACAACAGCATATTTCTTGTCAAAAACAGTGAAAGCCAGAGAAGAGCAGAACAATGTCGTTAAAGCACTAAAAGAAAAATAGTGAACCTAAAATTAATAATGTTTGACATTCTCTGGCATCCCAGTGAAAATATGTTTCAAATCAAAGGTGAAATAAAGTATTTTTCAAAACCAATCACCAACAGAAGCACAATACAGGAAATGTTAAAGAAAGTTGTCCAGGCAGGCAGAAAATGATACTGATAGAAATCTGGACAAACACAAAGGAATGAAAACCATCAGGAATTGCAACTTCATAGATAATATAATTTCTCTATTATGTAAATGTCTTTAGAATAACTGTTTAAAGCAAAAAAAAGTACTGTATTGTGAAGTATATAACGTTTTTAGAAATACAATGTGTCTCAACAATAGATGAAAAGCTGAAAGGGGAGAAATGGAAGTAAATTGCTGTTTTCATGTGTTTGACTCTTCTGAATTCCAGTGGTCAGCTCGCTTCCTTTTTGTACCCAAGGCCCTAGCACAGTAACCAGGTGGGCCTACATATGTCAGGCATTTAAGTACCACTCGTCATTTAAAGTGTGAACGTAGTATGACTGGAGGGGATCTGTGAACTACACACCCAAATTACTCTTCTCTGTTGAATAAGGAACTCATAGGAATCACTTCACCTTGTGTTCTTAAAGGGAATTAAGATATGCATCTTTAATAGACTTTAGTTGAGATTAGGCAATCTGTATATCAGTAAAGGGGGTTAGTGTTATGTGCTGTATTGGGGGAGCAGAGGCAACATACATAAGTAAAATGTACCAAGCTCTCCACTCTTGTTCAAGATGGTTGAATGTGATCTAAGAATACTTTCAAAATAAAGTGAAAATGCCCATCATGTCAAGAGGAAGGAAGAGCCTATGCAAATTCCAAAGAAGAATGGTGGGTTAGAGGGAGCGGAGTGAGTCCCATGCTGAGAATAAAAAATACACTAGTGAGCAGGAGGACAGTGTGTATCTATGTGGTTAGGTCAGGGGATGGGTTGGGGGCACACAATGAGGAGCTTGGGAAACCAGAAATGAAACTGTAGCATACCCAGGGAATTGAGAGTTTGGGAGGTCACAAGTTTTTGGCAGTGCCTAGGAACAAAGTTGAAATTCTGTGCAGTAGACAGAATGGCATCCACATAGATAGACGCCTGTGCAAGGGCATGAGAAAGTCCAGGCCTGGGAAGGACCTTTCGCAGAGAACTTCCCTAGTAGTGCTCAGGGGTGTCAGGGTGGCCCAATGCTCGGAAGGAAGAAAAGGTGCTGGGTGGACAGGACTATAGGATGAGAGTCCTCAATTCATCCACACTGCTCGGTCTTCCCCATGTTCATGGACTGAAGTTTTGTGGAAGGCTTCTATTGAAATAAAATTTTCCACATCTAAAATTTTGACAGTCACTTTCTACCAACTAGATACAAAATACATCATGAAGTACTGACCACCAGGTACTTGGACCTCAGATTGTTTCTTGTCCCTTTTTCTGTTTGTCATGATACTCTTTATTTAGTTACTGTAGAGCTACCAGCTGCCAAAAACAGCACACTACGTTAGAGGAGATAAGTGTCTGGGTAGTTATACACTTAATCTAGTACAACAGATGTCAAGAGCACTTAAAGTAACATGATGTAGCAGATCCAACATTGAAAATGGATGATATATAAATCTGGCCAGGCACAGTGGCTCATGCCTAAAATCCAAGCACTTTGGGAGGTCAAGGTGGGCAGATCACCTGAGGTTGAGAGTTTGAGACCAGCCTGACCAACATGATGAAACCCCGTCTCTACTAAAAGTACAAAAATAGCTGGGTGTGGCGGCACATGCCTGTAATCCCAGCTACTCAGGAGTCTGAGGCATGAGAATCTCTTGAACCTGGGAGGAGGAGGTTGCAGTGAGCTGAGATCACGCCATTGCACTCCAGCCTGGGCAACAGAAACTGTCTAAAAAAAAGAAAGAAAGAAAGAAAGAAAAATAATGATAAATCTATATACAACATGAGACAGCTGAAATATCTATGCAACTATATAGTCACACAAATGTATATATGCATATGTATTTGAACAAATGTACATGTTTATATACATAAATATATACATATATTTATACATATACACACATGTATACATGAAGATATACATATATTTGTATATATGTGTATATATACACAAATATGTCACATACATATTTATGTATACATACAAATGTATACACACATATCTAGAAAACATTCTCTATTTGGATTTCTGGAAATGTTTGCTCTCTCTTTCAAGCCTCCTGTACACTTCTATCCTTTATTAAGCTTTGTGTAACTTTAGTTACCAAATAAATGTGTTTGCAAGAAATGGAATGGCATCATGTAGCAAGTAGGCCAGTATCTACACAATAATCACTTGATTTTACCTAAGCCTACAGCCTCAAATTACCTCTCATCATGCAGCCAACCTAATATCCAGTCTTGGCCCCCAACCAGATAGACAGAGCCCCCTTTTCCTACTGCCTACTCCACAGCACCACCTGGACACACTACAGCACCTCTCTGACTACATAGTGCACATGGACCTCATCTTCCACACTCTTCCTCACCAAATGAATACCAATCCTTCCTTCTTCACCCTCACACTTGACTAAAGGAACAGCATCACCTAGTCACAACCTCAGAAGTCAGATCAATAGCAATTCTCTCCATCAGTTCATAGTCCCTCTTTTTTTTTTTTGAGAGAGAAAGAAGTAGAATAAAAGAGAAAAAAGAAAGAAAGAGAAAGAGGGAGAGAGAACGAAAATCTTGCTCTATTGCTCAGGATTTCATTTAAATCTGTAGAATGCTTATGCAATTACTAAAAAGTGATTTATTTCCT
>CAUYQU010092666.1:0-29462 GCA_963574635.1 Cheracebus regulus
TTGTTTTGTTTCACCCAACTTCCCCCCCTGCACTCCAGCCGGGTTTAACTCGTTATACTATGGAAAAAAAAAAAAAAAAAAAAAAAAAAAAAAAAAAAAAAAAAGGCTTAACCATCTAATGGAGAACTCAGACCGGCTCAGGAGAGGTAAGAAAGGCAAATGCTGAGTTTTGTCCATTTTTCCCCTTGTGTGTGATTATTTGCTCTTCCTGATAAAATTCTCCTGGAAATAGCCAGATCTCTTCCTCCACCCAGGAAAGGGCTCCATTCAGACTCCACCCACCCTTCTGCCGCCTCCGGGTCCTGTACTTAAGGGACCATCCACCAACACCAAGCCAACTGACACCTGCTAAGGGAGCCCAGCACCATGCCCAGTCCTGACCTGGGGATGAAAACCACATTGTGCAGGTAATCCTCAAACGTCTTCCTAAACGAGGACTCCTCCAGCTCCTTCTGGATCTGAGAGTCTGTCTTTGGACAGGAGCAACACTCGCCGGCCAAATCCACCTCTTCACTCTGGTTGTGCTTCTGAAAACCATCAGACTCAACTGGTGGAGACCAGGTCCTTGAGGGCAGCTTCAACCCTGGAGAAAGAAACCGGAAAGGGGGCTCAGGTCTCTGTGGCTGAAAACACACACACACGGACACACAGACACATGCACACACATTATAGCACATACTAACTACACACACCAACCACACACACTACACACCACACATCACAACCACACACACACCCATGCCACAGACAACACACATCACAAACACACCACACACACTCCACATCTACCACACACACCACATACACTACACACCACACACACTACACCGCACACACACTACACACTACAGCACACACCAACCACACACACCACACACCACACACACCACACATCATACATACCACACACACATACCACACACACACATGCCACAGACCACACACACCACAAACACACCACACACACACACCACATACACTACACAACACACACGCAACACACAACACATACCACACACACCACGCATACACACATCACACCACACATACCAAACATACATACACACCACACACACACCACACACACACAGTGAGGGAGGCCTTCCCCGAGAGGCTGAGCTGAGACAGAGCCTAGATTCAAGTTCTGCTTTGGAAGAAAGCCAGACACTATGGCTCACACCTGTGGTCCCAGCTACTTGGGAGGCTGAGGCAGAAGGATCGCCTGAGCCCAGGAGGTTGAGGCTGCAGTGAGCTGTGATCGTGTCCCTATACTTCAGCCTAGGTGACCGAGTGGGACCCTGCCTCAAAAGATTATAGAGATGGCCAAGTGGGGTCAGGTGCGGTGGTTCACATCTATAATCCCAGCACTTTGGGAAGCTGAGGTGGGCGGATCACGAGGTCAGGAGACAGAGATCATCCTGGTCAACATGGTGAAACTCCCTCTCTACTAAAAAATACAAAAAAATTAGCCAGGAGTGGTGGCACATGCCTGTAGTCCCAGCTATTCAGGAGGCTGAGGCAGGAGAATTGCTTGAACCCAGGAGGTGGAGATTGCAGTGAGGCGAGATCACGCCACTGCACTACAGCCAGGGTGACAGTGCAAGATTCTCAAAAAATATATATATATATGGCCAAGTACAGTGGCTCACACCTGTAATCCTGGCTAGGGCATCCTCCTGCAGCATGGAATGGATAGAGGCCAGGGATACTGCTCAGTACCCCAAGGTGGCCAGGACAGTCCCACCCCAGAGAGTGATCCAACGCCAGGTATCAAAAATGCCAAGGTAGAGAAACCCTGAGCTAAGGGCATGAGAGGAAATAAAGGAATGTCTCAAATATGCATAGAAAGAGGCTTAAAAATTAACAAAGAAGAAGAACACCATCAGCTTATAAAGGTAGCAGTCCTAAAAATGCAATTTTTTTCTCTTTGTTTTTTTGAGATGGGGTCTCGCTTTGTCATCCAGGCTGCAGTGCAGTGGCGAAATCTTGGCTCCCCACAGCCTCCACCTCCTGGGTTTGAGCGATTCTCCTGCCTCAGCTCTCCCAAGTAGCTGGGATTACAGGCATGCACCACCACCTCTGGCTATTTTTTTTTTAATTTTTATTTTTAGTAGAGACAGGGTTTCACCATGTTGGCCAGGCTGATCTCAAACTCCTGGCCTCAGGTGATCCACCTGCCTTGGCCTCCCAAAGTGCTGAGATTACAGGCATGAGCCACTGTCCCCAGTCAATTTCTGTGTTTTTTTGGTAGAGACAGAGTTTTCCCATGTCACCCAGGCTGATCTCAAACTCCTGAGCTCAAGCAATCTGCGCTCCTTGGCCTCGCAAAGTGCTGGGATTACAGGCATGAGCCACCACGCCAGCCTACAACCCTTAAGTACTGCAGCTGGTCATGTCTTAACCCCTGAAGTTAGATTTCAAAGGTTCTTGTGACCCCTGGTGCACACACAATTACATCTCTGCTACAGCCACGAAGACAGACACAGCTCTTTACAAGCAAAATCCACTACAGTCCCTGGAGATTCACCTCGCCTGCTGCCAGCCTGCCTGGTGCCTGGTGACTGCTGAGTACAGGAAATTCCATTTTTTTCTCCCCTTAATGCCTCAAGTATAGACAATAAGCTCTAAATTGTGTATCAAGTACTTTCTCGTGAATGGTGAGTATCAACTCGGAAACCCAACTATTTATACAGCTTTAAAAGCCTAAGAGAGACTTGAGATACTTCTTATGTTTATAAATAGACATAGAATAACCTGCGTGTGTTAACTCTGATGGGAGCTAGTTACAGCATTCCAGATGGAAGAAAAACGCAGGGTTCCTTTTTTTGATGATGATGATGATTTTTTGAGCCAGAGTCTCGCTCTGTCACCCAGGCTGGAGTGCAGTGGCATGATCTCGGCTCACTGTAATGTCCACATCCCAGGTTTAAGCTATTCTCCTGCCTCAGCCTTTCGAGTAGCTGGGATTACAGGTGTGTGCCACCACGCCCAGCTAATTTTTTGTATTTGTAGTACAGATGGGGTTTCATCATGTTGGCCAGGCTAGTCTTGAACTCCCGACCTTGTGATTCGCCCACCTTGGCCTCCCAAAGTCCTGGGACTACAGGCAGGAGCCAACACACCTGAATTTTTTTTTTTTTTTGGAGACAGAGTCTTACTGTCTCTTAGGCTGGAGCGCAGTGGCGCTATCTCAGCTCGCAGCAACCTCTGCCTCCCGAATTCAAGCGATTCTCCTGCCTCAGCCTCCCCAGTAGCTGGGATTACAGGCACCCACCACCATGCCCAGCTAATTTTTATATTTTCAGTAGAGACAGGGTTTCACCATGTTGTCCAGGCTGGTCTCGAACTCCTGGCCTCAAAGTGATCCACCCACCTCAGCCTCCCAATGTGCTGGGATTACAGGAGTGGGCCACTGTGCCCGGCACATCTCTCCCATTTTAAGTGCACAGTTCTGTGGTATTAAATTCCTTCACAGTGTTGTTCAATTATCACCACCTTCATCTCCGGAACTTTCTCATCTTCCCAAACTGAAACTCTGCCCCCAACCCGTCCACTCCCCAGCCCCTGGCACCCCACATTCTACTTTCTGTCTCTGAATCTGAGGACTCTAGGGACCACCTAGGCATGAAATCACACAGAATTTGTCCTGAGTGACTTGACTTTTAACGATATTAACTTTATGACATTTACAAGTAAAACCATGTTGAAATGGTCTCATGGTAATTAGAGGTTTAGACTTTCAGAATTAAAAAAAAAAGAGAGAGAGAGAAAGCTTTGACTGACGTGGCTGGTGGCAGCTCTCACGGGTGGTTCTGGATGCAGGGCCAACAGCTTACGGCGGAGCTGATGACTGGACTCGCCCTGGAGTTATATAAAGCATCGGAGGAGATAAATCACGTTTGCAGCTCTCAGCTCGGGTGGGGATGATGTCACACACATACATATAGCACATGAGCTTAGAGCTGGGACAGCTCCCAGAGGTCATCTGTCCTCCCGCCCCTTCTCCCAAAAAAGGAGGCAGACGGTGACTTGATCGGGAACTTGGCAAAAGCATTTCAGCAGGTCAGGGCCAGAGCCAAGAGCCGATGTTTGGCTCCCGGCCTCAGCCACATCTCACCAGAGGCCCCCTGGCCTTCTCCTCCAGGGTCATGGACTGAGACTATCATGAACCAAAAATATCTCAAGAAAAAGACATCAAGACACACAAGGAAACCAAAAGTAAAAAAGAAATGGGTCCAGTGCAGTGGTTCATGCCTGTAATAGCAGAATGTTAGGAGGCTGAGGCCGGAGGATCGCTTGCGGTTAGGAGTTTGAGACCAGCCTGGGCAATATATCAAGAGCCCCGCTGCTAAAAAATTATTCTGGGCCGGGCGTGGTTGTTGATGCCTGTAATCCCAGCACTTTGAGAGGCCGAGGTGGGCTTATCAACTGACGTTGGGAGTTCGAGACCAGCCTGACCAAAATGGAGAAACACCATCTCTGCTAACAATACAGGATTAGCTGGCATGGTGACACACGTCTATAATCCCAGCTACTTGGGAGGCTGAGGCAGGAGAATCGCTTAAACTCGGGAGGTGGAGGTTTCAGTAAGGTGAGATCACGACATTGCACTCCAACCTGGGCGACAAGGGTAAAACTCTGCCTCAAAAAAATAAATAATAAATAAATAGATAAAAACATGTGCGTATATTTTCGTAGGAGACAGAACGGAGTATGTGTGTGTGCCTCCTGACACTGAGACATGAGAAGGGATGGCTGCTTTCCTAGAGGTGAAGCAAAGTGCATGAAACACACACGTGCAAACCCCACTGATCCCAGCATGGCTGCCCGCACTCACCTTTGAGGCAATAATCCAACTCGAACAGCTCACTGTCTTCCACCTGCCTCTGCCAGAAAACCAGGTAGTGGGTGATGTTGCCATTGGGGTCTGTGGGGGGTTTCCACTTCAAAATAATCTGGGATGATGAGTTAGACACTGAGATTGGATCCAGTGGCACGGACGGGTCTGCCAAGGAGAAAGGAAATGGGTCAATCATGAGAAAGCATGTGCCAAAAAAGCTGGGGGGGGAACGTGGGAGGTGGGGGGCGGGACACACCAGTTAAAGACATCAGGAGGATGTTTGCTGCAGTGTTTTGTTTTTTTGTTGTTGTTGTTGTTTTGTTTTGTTTTGTTTTGTTTTTTTAGACGGAGTCTCCTCTGTTGCCCGGGCTGGAGTGCAGTGCCATGATCTCGGTTCACTGCAACCTCTGCCTCCCGGGTTCAAGTGATTCTCCTGCCTCAACCTCCCGAGTAGCTGGGATTACAAGTGTGCACCACCAGGCCTGGCTAATTTTTGTCTTTTTAGTAGAGACGGGTTTTTGCCATGTTGGCCAGGCTAGTCTCGAACGCCTGACCTCAAGTGATCTGCCCTCCCCTCGGCCTCCCAAAGTGAAGTAATCATAGCTTACCACAGATTCCTGGGCTCAAGAGATCTTCCCGCACGGGGCTGATGAGTAACTGGGAATACAGATGTACACCACCATTTAAAATAAAAATGTTTGGAGAGATAGGATCTTGCTCTGTTGTCCAGCTGGTCTCAAACTCCTGGCCTCCCGTGATCCTCCCACCTTGGCTTCCCAATGTGCTGGGATTACAGGCATGAGTGCCAAGCCTGGCCAACATTTTAATTCAAAGTGTGGGCCACCGCATCTGGCCACTGCAGTGTTATTTAACATCGGTGAAAACTGGAGACACACAGGAAATCCTCACCCAATCTGTGCACGGATTACTGAGCTATAGCCCATTCACAACACAGATTATATGAGCATTCATGTATCCGTTTCTGCAACAAACATCAATGGGCTCTGACTATGCACTAAGCTCTCTCTGTTCTGGGAACTGGGTAGATGGGGCTCAGGAAAGAAAGGATAGTGGGAAGAGACCAATAAACTCACGTTTTCCTATTAACATCTGTTCCTAATTAAACCCAGTCATGGGGCAGACGTGAAGCCATTGGATCGTGTCATGGACCTGGTATTCACTCTATAAAACCTTCCCCTCAAGGATGGAGGTGGCTGGCTCAGTGGCTCACACTATAATCCCAGGACTTTGGGAGGCTGAGATGGGAGGATTGTTTGAGCTTAGGAGTTTGAGGCCAGCCTCTGTAGCATAGCAAGACACTGTCTCTACTACTAAAAATCATAAAAATCAGCCAGGCGGGGTGAAGCATGCCTATGGTCCCAGCCACTTGGGAGGCTAAGACAGGAAGATCGCTTGAACTCGGGAGGTTGATGCTGCAGTGAGCCGTGATCGCACGACTGCACTCCAGCCTGGGCAACAGGGCAAGATCCTTTCTCAAAACAAACAAACAAACAAAAAATACAAAAAAACACAACCAACCAAACAAATGAAACTCCAAAACCCAAAGTAATGGAGGTGGCTGAGGGAGTTGGGGATGGAGAAGGGGTCAAAACACCTGGGAGCTAGACATTTCTGAAAACTCTAAGTCTTCTGGTGTCACTAAAGGATACCAGGATGAGAGGGGACTAAGTGAAGAAGATAGGGCTGATGGCTGGGCACGGTGGCTCACGCCTGTAATCCCAGCACTTTAGGAGGCTGAGGCGGGTGGACCTCCTGAGGTCAGGAGTTCAAGACCAGCCTGGCCAACATGGTGAAACCCCATCTCTACTAAAAACACAAAAATTAGCCAGGTGTGGTGGCGTACGCCTGTAATCCCAGCTACTTGAGAGGCTGAGGCAGGAGAATCGCTTGAACCCAGGAGGTAGAGGTTGCAGTGAGCCGAGAATGCACCCTTGAACTCTGGTCTGGGTGACAACAGCGAAACTTCATTTCAAAAAAAAAAGTTTGAATTTGAGCCTATAGGATGGGGTTTCTCGCCTTCAGCACTATTGGCTTTCAGGGCTGGGTAATTCTTTGTCATGAGGGAGGGTGCATCCAGTGTGATGCAGGACTATGGAGCGGCCTCTCTGGCTTCCACCCACAAAATGCCAGTGGCTTCATCCCCACAGCTGTGACAACCAAAGATGTCTCCTGATATTGACTGGCAACTGTTCCCTGGGAGAGCAGTTACCCCCATTTGGGAATTACTGCTATAAGAGAAGGACTTAGGTTTTATAAAAATATAATTACAACAGGCCCAGTGGCTTGCGCCTGCAATCCCAGCACTTTGGGAGGTCAAGGTGGGTGGATCACTTGAGGTCAGGAGTTCGAGAGCCAACATGGTAAAGCCCCATCTCTATTAAAAATACAAAAATGGCCGGGCACGGTGGCTCATGCCTGTAATCCCAGCACTTTGGGAGGCCGAGGCGGGCAGATCACCTGAGGTCGGGAGTTCAAGATCAGCCTGACCAACATGGAGAAACCCTGTCTCTACTTAAAAAAAAAAAAAAAAAAAAGCAAAATTAGCTGGGTGTAGTGGCACATGCCTGTAATCCCAACTACTCGGGAGGCTGAGGCAGGAGAATCACTTGAACCCGGGAGGCGGAGGTTGCGGTGAGCCGAGATCACACCCTCCCACTCCAGCCTGGGCAACAAGAGTGAAAATCCATCTAAAAAAAAAAAAAAGCGAATAACCATATCAAGGATCATTTTATACAACCTCATTGTGTCAGCCTCTTATAAGCAAGAGGTCCAATTCACATACAAATTCACATTCCCAAGACACACTCACTGGTGGCAGCTGTCTGGACATAAATGATGTCACTCTTGGCCCCGTAGGTCCGGCGTTCATCCGAAAAGGTGACCAAGGTCTTCACAAAGATAGCATACTGGGTCCAGGGCTTGAGATTCCGCATCAGCCATCCTGGGTGGCTCTGTGATGTGGGGTCACTGGACCTCTGGGGCGGGTCAATGTCTACCACCGTCCAACTGTTGGAACCACAAGCATCCTGCCCGTCGAACTCCGTCACATTCTGATAAGGGCTTTCCAGACAAAACAGCAGAAGGTGGTTACCCTGATAAGACCATCACACTGAGTGCAGTGCAGATGGGGCCCGGGAAGTTACATCCCATAGAGTTACATCCTATTCACCCAACAATCTTATGCCACCAGAAAAAAATAACTCGGGAACAGCCAAAGAGAAAGGAACCCCCAACCCTGACATCTCAATGATGAAACATAGCTTGGGCATCCCTTATGCAAAATACTTGGGACTTGGCCAGGCACGGAGGTGGCTCACGCCTGTAATCCCAACACTTTGGGAGGCCTAGGTGGGTGGATCACTGGAGGTCAGGAGTTCGAGAACTGCCTGGCCAACTTGGTAAAAACCTCGTCTCTACTAAAAATACAAAAATTATCTGGGCATGGTGGTGCATGCCTGTAATCCCAGCTACTTGGAAGGCTGAGGCAGGAGAATCACTTGAACCCAGGAGGCGGAGGTTGCAATGAACTGAGATCGCACCACTGCACTCCAGCCTGGGCGACAAAGGGAGACTGTTTCAAAATAAATAAATAAATAAATGCTTGGGACCAGAAGTCTTTTTGTTTGTTCGTTTGTTTGTTCGTTTGTTTTGAGACAGTCTCACTCTGTCACCCAGGCTGGAGTGCTGTGGCGCTATCTCGACTCACTGCAACCTCCGCCCCCTGGGTTCAAACAATTCTCCTGCCTCAGCCTACCGAGTAGCTGGGATTACAGGCATACGCCACCAAGCCTGGCTAAGAAGTGTTTTGGATTGTGGCTATTTTTGGGTTTTGAAATATTTGCATTGGACTAGTTTATTTGCATTGTACTGGAATTCTGAAATGCTCCAATGAGCATCAAGTCGGCCCTCAAAAAGCTTTGGATTTTGGAGCATTACAGATTTCAGATTTTCAGATTAGGGATATTAAACCTGTAATAATAGTAACAGCAGGAATTCCCTCACAAATGATTGATAAGACTACATGAGACACTGTGTGTAAGTTCTCAGCAAGGCACCAGCTAAATCTTGAGAGCTAGAAATATTATTATTATTATTATTTGAGATGGAGTCTCATTCTGTTGCCCAAGCTGGAGTGCACTGATGTGATCTCACACCCAGCTAATTTTTGTGCCACCATACCCAGCTAATTTTTGTATTTTTAGTAGAGACAGGATGTCACCATGTTGGTCAGGATGGTCTCGATCTGTTGACCTCATGATCTGCCCGTCTCAGCCTCCCAAAATGCTGAGAGTACAGGCATGAGCCACTGCACTCGGCAGATCTATTATATATATATTTATATATATATATATATATATATATACACACACACACACACACATATACACACATACACACACACACACACACACACACACACACATATACACAGAGAGAGAGAGAGAGAGAGAGAGAGGCAGAGTTTTGCTCTTTGCTCCCCAGGCTAGAGTGCAGTAGCCCCATCTTGGCTCACCACAACTTCCACCTCCCAAGTTCTAGCGATTCTCCTGTCTCAACCTCCTGAGTAGCTTGGATTACAGGTGCCCACCACCATGCCTGGCTAATTTTTGCATTTTTAGTAGAGATGGGGTTTCACCATGTTGGCCACGCTGGTCTCGAACTCCTGACCTCAGGTGATCCACCTGCCTCGGCCTCCCAAAGTGCTGAGATTACAGGCGAGAGCCACCATGCCCGGCCAGAACTATTATTAATATTACTATTGGCCAGGTGTGGTGGCTCATGCCTGTAATCTCAGCACTTTGGGGGGCCAAGGTGGGAGGATCACCTGAAGTCAGGAGTTTGAGACCAGCCTGACCAACATGGCAAAACCTGTCACTACCAACAATACACAAATTATTCGGGTATGATGATGCACACCCCTAATCCCAGCTACTCAAGAGACTGAGGCAGGAGAATTGCTTGAACCCGAGAGGTGGAGTTTGCAGTAAGCCAAGATCATGCCACTGCACGCCAGCCTGGGCAACAGAACAAGACTGTCTCGAAAGAAAGAAAGAAAGAAAGAAAAATAGATAAGCAATACATTTGATAACATCCGCTCAGTAGGCTGAGGTCCTGGCTACTAAGGATGTCTGATGAGACATACATAGGAAAGGCACAATGGAATAGTGCTCTAGGAATATTGTCTGGGTTTCTACAGGAAAGCTGTCTACTTCCATTTTAGGCATTTGATTAAAGCGGACACCATCGACTTTTCGTACCGTTGACTGGTGAGATTGTAAAAAGGAACCTAAGGTATTCATTCCAGGAGGAAGAGGGAGCTAGAGAGGAACCTGAGAGGGACAGATTTGAGCACAAATGGAGCAAGCACAGAGCTAGCTGGCCCTCGCCTCCACAGGGTCTAACTCTTCTACTTACGCTTCTTTGTAGAACAGCATGAACCCCAAGAGGTCTCGGAAGTCAGGGGGCCAGTATGGCTCCCATTTCAGCAAGATCTTGTCAGAACTTGTCCGAATGGAAGAAAATTTAATTAATTCATTTTCACCTGGAAAATTTAAAACAAAAGGCAAAAGCGAGCTATTTCAGTATCATTTCAGACCAAAGGATGTAACCCCACACTTCCTGGAGGGTCTGTGAGAAGGGAGAGGTCAGTCTGCTATTCCCTTACGGGTCTCCTTCCCATGTGCCTTGCTAAGTGTGAATTCGGGGAGATTCAAAGGCAAGAACCAGTTTTGCAACTTGACCGTTCATGTAAGCCAATTACTTGGCCAGATACTCAATTGAATAAGAGCAATCTGTGGCCATGCAAGAAAGACATCTGGCCAATAGTCACTGGGAGAAGGGATTTTCAAGGGTGATTTTTTTTGTTTTTGTTTTTGTTTTTTTGAGACAGAGTCTTGCTCTGTCACCCAGGCTGGAGTGCAGTACGCAATCTTGGCTCACTGCAACCTCCTCCTCCTGGGTTCAAGTAATTCTCTCTCACTTCAGCCTCCAGAGTAGCTGGGTTTACAGGCATATACCACTATGCCCAGCTAATTTTTTTTGGATTTTTAGTAGAGACAGGGTTTTGCCATGTTGGCCAGGCTGGTCTTCAACTGAATGTTGCCTTGCACATTTTCTTGTAAGACTGAGATGGAAGGAGATGCAACTCCAGTGCAATAAACCCATGCCAAGTGAGTTTAGAGAGCCTGCAGATCATTACACATTGGAGAGACGCATCTAAGTAATTCTCTCTGCCTAGAAGGCAAACCCACTCCTACAGCTCACCCCAGCCTCGTTCTCTCTCTTGGCACTACAATTTTTTTTTTTTTTTTTGGAGACAGAGTCTTGTTCTATTGCCAGGGCTGGAGTGCAGTGGCATAGTCTCTGCTCACTACAACCTTCGCAACCTGGGTTAAAGAATGTCTCCTGCCTCAGCCTCTCAAGTAGCTGGGACTACAGATGCCCACACTACGCCCAGCTAGGTTTTGTGTTTTTTCAGTAGAGATGGGGTTTCATTCACCATGTTGGCCAGGCTGGTCTCGAACTCCTGACCTCAAGTGATCTGCCTGTCTCTGCCTCCCAAAGTGCTGGGATTACAGGCATAAGCCACTCCGCCCAGCCTTTGCACTACATTTTGACATAAGGAACTAACTCCTCATGAAGGTGTCACAGAAGCCGCTGGCAGCACACTGCTCAGAATCTATTGGGGTGTGCAGTCAGCAGGCAGCCTGCAGCTGCAGAAACTGCAGGACCCACTATAGCATCCCAGCCAAGACCTGACTCCCTGGGCAGCCCCCACCTATGACTGAGCTTAGAGGATGCCTGGCCGTCCCTTTGCAATGCAGAACTCTGCAGACAACCACAGCCTTGAGCTCTTTCTGGGTTTGTCCAAGACTCAGGGGTACACCACTGTCTGAGGCTCTCCCAGCCCTATCCTCCTTCCTTTCCTCTCTCTGTTCACAGAGGTCAGACCCGTGCTGTTGTCAAAAGGCTCTTCCTGGCTGGGCGTGGTGGTTCATGCCAGTAATCCCAGCACTTTGAGGGGCTGAGGTGGGTGGATTACCTGAGGTCAGGAGTTCGAGACCAGCCTGGCCACCATGGCAAAACCCTGTCTCTACTAAAAATACAAAAAAATTAGTTGGGCATGGTGGCATGTGCCTGTAATCCCAGCTACTCTGGAGGCTGAGGCGAGAGAATTACTTGAACCTAGGAGTAGGAGGTTGCAGTGAGCCAAGGTCGTGCCACTGCACTCCAGCCTGGGTGACAGAGCAAGACTCTGTCTCAAAAAAAAAAAAGAAATAAAAGTCTTCCTCTCTTTCATATTTAATGAATATCACCCTCAATATATTTTCTGCATTTCTAATTTCAACTTGGCAGTTACTTCCCAGGAGATGCAGACTGATAGGTATTTCACTCAACTTTGAACTCTTCAGCGTTGGCCTGATACACATATAAGAAGGTGTTATTGGCCGGGCGCGATGGTTCACGCCTGTAATCCCAGCTCTTTGGGAGGCTGAGGTGGGTGGATCATGAAGTCAGGAGTTTGACCAGCCTGACCAACATGATGAAACCCTATCTCTATTAAAAACACAAAAAATTAGCCAGACGTGGTGGTGTGCACCTGTAATCCCAGCTACTCAGGAGGCTGAGGCAGGAGAATCACTTGAACCCGGGAGGCGGAGGTTGTAGTGAGCCGAGACTGCTCCACTACACTCCAGCAGAGCAAGACTCCATCTCAAAAATAATAATAATAATAATAATAATAGGAATAAAGCGCACAATAAATGTCATGCACTTGAATCATGCAGAAACCATCCCCGCCCCCACCCCCATTCCCAGTCTGTGGGAAAATTGCCTTCCACTAAACAGGTCACTGGTGTGAAAAAGGTTGGAGACCCATCGACTTACAGGATGCTTGGTCCCCATTGGTCTTTAAGGCGATGTCATTCTTCTCCTGGCGCCCCTTGGTTCCTGAAATTTCTTCCATCTTGTGGATTTCTGACAAGCAGAGTTTGGGGTTATAGTGGAAGAAGAGTTTCCCCTGAATGATGGTGAGGTTGTGTTTGCTCCAGTCCCAGAGCTGCCTTAGGTTCTGGTTGTCCAAGGCATAGAAGGAGTAGTTCCTATGGAAATAGCACACATCCAGTCATTCCACGGCTGGCCTTCTACAACTCCAGGAGGGTGCGGCTATGCCTGGAGTTGATCTTGTTCAGTGCTACATCTCTAAGCCTACCTACTTGCTTGGCACATACTCAATACATATTTGTCGAATGGGGATAACAAGGGAAGTTGAGGAAGTTTTCATGGCCAGAAAGGAGGCTCCACTCAGTCGTGAAGGGGTTTGGTGAGTCTGTGATGGACTGAGAAACAGGTTTTGCAGAAACCTATTTCTGCAAATAGGGGAAATATGGATGACACAGAGGCACCTAAGCTGAGCTCAGGGAAGAGCAAAGTAGCCTATTTTGGACAATAGGTGACAAGAAATAGCTGGAGTTGCAATGGACCAGACCCTCTAGGTGTACTGCATGCCAGAACAAGACCAAGACCATGTGACCAATCCTCAATAAGCAGAAAGGAGCCATTGAAGGGTTTTTTTTTTTTTAATTTTTGTTTTGAGACAGAATCTCACTCTGTCTCCCTGGCTAGAGTGCAGACAATATAGTCTAAACTATTGTTAGAGCACCTTCTCGAATCACTCACCAGCTCACATTGATTAGCATGTCTTTTTGTTCCTTTCCCCATTTGCTGTCCATTCTACAGATGTGAGGCTGGGGCTGAGGCAGCCATCTTGTGACCATGAGGAGCACAAAGATGGAAAGAACCTGGGTTTTCCACAGACCTCCTGCCTATGAGTAAATCTTGATCTGTGTGAAACACAGCTCGTCTGAATTTCTACTGTTTAAGACGAGCTGTGCTTCACACAGCTCCAGACTGACTCTAACTAAAACAAAGTTTCTAGGACCTCAAGGAGAAGATTGGATTGTATTAAAATATACTGAGATGGAGTCCATCCCAGATATCAGGATGGACAATTGGGACTAGGACTGAAGCTCCATTTTATGCATGTTAAACTCTACTCACAATGTAGCGCAGATAACCTGATGACCTACTTAGCAAAAATTCCAGCCTGCGCTCTTGGAGGGTGGGCACCAAGGGGGCTACGCCCACTTTTCTCAAGAATGGCCATGGAACAGCTTTTACAAATTTTGGCTGATAGGCCTTTAGGCACATTCCAAGCTTTTTTCTGCCGAGGTTTTGCTGGATAGACTTCTGTTTGTTTTTGGTTTTTTTTAATCCTTAAGTTTTTCTTTTCTTTTCCCTTTTATTTTTTTGAGACAGAGTCTTACTCTGTCGCCGAGGCTGGAGTGTGGGGGTGCGACCTCGGCTCACTGCAACCTCTGCCTCCCAGGTTCAAGCGATTCTCCTGCCTCAGCCTCCCAAGTAGCTGGGATTACAGGCATTCACCAACACGCCCGGCTAATTTTTGTATCTTTAGTAGGGACAGGGTTTCACCATGTTGGCCAGGCTGGTCTCAAACTCCTGGCCTCAAGTGATCTGCCCACATCAGCCTCCCAAAGTGCTGGGATTACAGATATAAGCCACTGTGCCTGGCCAAAAGCATCCTTAAGTTTTTCTAATGCACAAACTTCCTAGTTAGCGCTCAGGCCATACACACAATCAGGCCCACATACCCGGCTTCCAAGGTCTCTCCTCGAATCAGACGCAACTTCCGAAAGAAGGCAAGAGATACCAGAGCGTAGGATCGGCGGATTTTTAGATACCCTGAAATTTCTTCAATGAGGCCGAGGTTGGCTTCTAGCTCAACTGCCAGATTGTCTAAGGAAAGGAGAGAATTTGCAGTGGGTTTCTACAGAAAATATTTCAATCTTTTCATGATTCTCCATGGTGAGAAGATAACCCTCAGGCTGCAAACGATTGGACACACCCAGCTTAAAACTCATCATGCTTAGAATGCAATCTGAAGTCCTTACCATTCCTTAAATGGGCAAAGCATACTTACCCCTCAGGACCTTTGCACTGGCTGTCTCTGTCACTCAGAATATTATTCCACCATGTATCTGCTTGGCTTGTTCCATCATCATCTCAAACCCTCCTTCCCCGCACCAGAGACTTCTCTAAAATAGCAACCCGAGGCTGGGCACAGTGACTCACACCTGTAATCCCAGCACCTTGGGAAGTCGAGGCAGGTGGATCACTTGAGGTCAGAAGTTCAAGACCAGACTGGCCAACATGGAGAAACCCTGTCTTGATTAATACTACAAAAACAAAAACAAAAACTAAAGCAACCCCTTATATTCTCTATTTCAGAGGTCGACAAATGACAGCCCACTGGCTCAATTCCACCTTTTTCGTAAATAAAGTTTCACTGGAACAAAGCCATGCCACTAGCTGACATGGGTCTATGGCTGTTTTCATATTACGACGGCAGAGTTGAGTGGGTACGGCAGGGATTGCCCGGTCTGCAGGGCTGCATATATTCACAAAACAGCCCTTTGTAGGGAAAAGTTGCCCATTTCCATTCCACCTATGACCCTGCTGCGTTTCCCTTCACAGCACAGACCCTCACCTGACCTTATATTATCTGTTGATTTACTTATGTGCAAAAATCCATTAGGGCAAGGACCTTGCCTTGCTCACTGTCAGTATTCAATAAATGTTTGCTAAAGAAATAAACAAAGGAATGCCTTTTCTGCCTGAGATGGCTTATTATTGATTGATTGTTGAGACATAGTCTTGCTCTGTGGCCCAGGCTGGAGCGCAGTGGTGCAATCTCGACTCCCTGCAACCTCTGCCTTCCAGGTTCAAGTAATCCTCCCACCTCAGCCTCCCGAGTAGCTGGGATGACAGGCACGTGCCACCATGCCCGGCTAATTTTTTATTTTTGTTTCTTTTTTTGAGACGGAGTCTTGCTCTGTCACCAGGCTGGAGTGCAGTGGCAAAATCTCGACTCACTGCAACCTCCACCTCATGGGTTCAAGTGATTCTTCTGCCTCAGCCTCCTGAGTAGCTGGGATTACAGGCACGTGCCACCAAGCCTGACTAATTTTTGTATTTTTAGTAGAGACAGGGTTTCACCGTGTTGGCCAGGCTGCTCTCAAACTCCTGACCTCAAATGATCCACCCACCTCGGCCTCCCAAAGTGCTGGGATTATAGGCATGAGTCACCAAATGGGCTTCTTTTTTTTTTTTTTTTTTTGAGACAGAGTCTCACTCTGTCGCCTAGGCTGGAGTGCAGAGGCATGATCTCGGCTCACTGCAACCTCCGCTTCCTGATTTCAGGTTATTCTCCTGCCTCAACCTCCTGCATAATTGGGATTATAGGTGCTCACCACCACACCAGGTCAATTTTTTGTATTTTTAGTAGAGACGGGGTTTCACCATATTGGCCAGGCTGGTCTCAAACTCCTAACCTCGAGTGACCCGTCCACCTAGGCCTCCCAAAGTGCCAAAGGGATTAGAGGCATGAGCCACTGCACGTGGCCCTGAGATTTATTTCTGAAAACACAGTCTGCAGATCTGCAGTAGGGCATATCGCCTGATTGTTAAAAATGACAATTCCAAAGCCAGGTGGGGTGTCTTGCACCTGTAATTCCTGCACCTTGAGAGGCTGAGGCAGGAGGATTGCTTGAGCCCTGGAGGTTGAGACCAGCCTGGGCAACATAGTAAGACCCTGTCTCTGGAAAAAAATTTTTTTTTATAAATTAACCGGGCACAGTGACACCTGCCTGTCCTCCCAGCTACTTGGGAGGCTGAGATAGGAGGACTGCATGAGCCCAGGAGTTTGAGGCTGTAGTGAGCTAGGGTTGCCCCACTGTACTCCAGCCTGGGCAATGCAGTAAGACCCCATCTCTAAAAATAAAAATAGATTTTAAAGCAGATTCCTGATGCCTCAACTCCTAACGAAGAAAATGGGAATACCAAGGTGAGTGAGGTCACGACTGGGCTGTTCATTTCAGGTTTTGAGGCAAACTCCCAGCATGGTTCTATCCATGGGAAAGCCACAGAATGATCACCCTAAAAGTGCTTTAGGAGCATGCATCTGAGTCTTCGCTGCTTTTCCTCCCCACTCACAGCTCACAGGGACGTGGAGCCCAGGAGGCTGCCCCCACACCCCCACGGAGAGACTCACTGCCTCCTCGAATGTTGATGATCAGACTCCCATTGATGACGGTGCATCCTCGGAGATCCTGGGCAGACGTCACTGAGTCGATGATTTTCTCGCGTTCTAGAAGGTGGCACACCTTGGGACAGGGACCCAAGCACGGGGTGCACATCAAGCTACAGTTAGAGGGGAGAGAGAGAGAGAGAGAGGGAGAGAGAGAGGGAGGGAGGGAGGGAGGGAGAGAGAGAGAGAGAGAGAAGGATCAGGGTATTCAAGGTCCTTCAGACATTTCAGGCATCTTTCTGCCTGATATTTCTTTTCTTTATCCTTCTTTTTTTTTTTTTCTTTTGAGATGGAGTCCTGCTCTGCTGGGATCTGAGCTCACTGCAACCTCCACCTCCCAGGTTCAAGCAATTCTCCCGCCTCATCCTCCCAAGTAGCTGGGATTACAAGTGTGCACCAACACACCTGGCTAATTTTTGTACTTTTAGTAGAGATAGGTTTTCACCGTGTTGGTCAGGCTGGTCTTGAACTTCTGACCTGAGATGATCCATCTGCCTTGGCCTCCCAAAGTGCTGGGATTACAGGCGTGAGCCACCGTGCCTGGCCCGATGGTCACTTGTTATTAGTGGCATCACTGTTGCTGCTACTGTTGTTCTTACACCACTGTGTGTTCAACTCTTTAGAATGATTTTTGTGGCTGTAGTATCATAAAGAATGTACCTGGTCTTCATCCTGGTTCTTGGCATAGAGCCTCAGAAACCCTTGGAATTTTCTGAGTCATAGAAATGCTTTTGTTAGCAGTGTTAAGAATGTGGGGGTAACTTGTGGTTGGGGGCCTAGTTGACATTAGGGTGAGGGTTGGTCACCAGAAAGACCAACTGTGTGATTGGAGGGTTGGGGCTTTTAGTCACCTGACCTCCAGGGAGGGGAGGGGGTTGGAAATGGCAGTGTTCAACCACATGACCAAGGATTTCAATCAATCACACCTAAGGAATGAGACTCCAATTAAAATTCTGGACACTGGGATGGGTACAGTAGCTCACGTCCATAACCCAGCACTTTGGGAGGCTGAGGCAGGCAGATCACAAGGTCAGGAGTTTAAGACCAGCCTGGCCAACATGGTGAAACTCTGTCTCTACTAAAAATACAAAAATTAGCTGTGCATGGTGGCGCACCCCTGGAGTCTCAGCTACTTGGGAGGCACCACACCTGGCCAGGTTTATTTTAGTTCTGTGAGTTGTTCCAGCAAATTATCAAACCTAGAGTTTGTGGGAATCCTCCAATTTAGAGCCAGTTGGTCAGAAGTGTGGGTGGCTCGGGGATCCTCAGGATTCAGCCAGTGTCTGAAGTAAGGGCAATCTCATAAAGGGCTGAGTCTTTTTTTCTTTTTTTGGAGACAGAGTCTTGCCCTGTCACCCAGGCTTGAGTGCAGTGGCACAATCTCTGCTCACTGCAACCTCCGCCTCCTGAGTTCAAGTGATTCTCCTGCCTCAACCTCCTGAGTAGCTGAGATTACAGGTGCCCACAACCACGCCCGGTTAATTTTTTATATCCTTAGTAGAGACGGGGTTTCACCATGTTGGCCAGGCTGATCTTGAACTCCTGACCTTGTGATCTACCCACCTTGGCCTCCCAAAGTGCTGGGATTACAGGCATGAGCCACCACGCCTGGCCCAGGGCTGAGCCTTAAACTTGTGGAGTCTGATGCTAACTTTTGGGGAGGATGGTGTCAGAAGGGTGTTGCGGTATACCCAGGTAGTGGCGGAACAGCTGAGGCACAAACAAAATAGTGACCAAATGTTTGACTTCTTTTATTGGCTCTATTCTTATGATGTGGCAGGCGATGCTCTGAGCCTGGACTTGGCAAACAGTGGCCTAGGAGCCAAAGCCAGTTGGCCACCTGTTTTTGCAAATAATCTCCTATTGGAATATGGCCACACTTAATGGTTAGTATATGGTTTCACCCTGCATTCATGCTGCAAAGGCAGAGGTGAGTAGCTCCAACAGAGACCATATGGCTCTGAGAGCTGAAAATATTTACTGTCTGGCCCTTGGCCAACCTCTGTTCCCAGCTGCAGGTATACATGAGTGAACAAAGAAAATACACAGATAATGTGCTTTCCTTGTGGGAAATTATAAATGACCATGAGTTCTTTTTTTTGAGATGGAGTCTTGCTCTGTCTCCCAGGCTGGAGTGCGGTGACGCGATCTCAGCTCACTGCAACCTCTGTCTCCCTGGTTCAAGCAGTTCTCCTGTCTCAGCCTCCCAAGTAGCTGGGACTACAGGCATGCACCAGCATGCCTGGCAATTTTTTGTGTTTTTAGTAGAGACAGGGTTTCACCATACTGGTCAGGCTGGTCTTGAACTCCTGACTTCAGGTGATCCACCCATCTTGGCTGCTCAAAGTGCTGGGATTACAGGTGTGAGCCACCACACATGGCCTAGATGGCCACTTTTAATCAGGGTCACTAGAATGGAAGCAGGAGCAAAGAGATTGTTCAAGGGGACTGGATCAGACATGATGGTGAAATAGATGGAGTTGTAGACAAATGTGAGACCTCAGCTTAATAGGAAGAAGTGAGGGAGGCCAAGAAGAATCCATGATTTTAGGTAATTCTTCCCTTCCCAATAGATGCCCCATACCCATTGAAAATTTATTTATCCCAAATATCTGGTCCCCGTCATCTCAGGAAGCAGTACTGTGCTCTTACATCCTAGCAGGTACTTGGGATGACAGTAGATGGTGAGACCTTTGTTTGTTTATTTGTTTTGAGATGGAGTTTCACTCCTTTTACCCAGGCTGGTGTGTAATGGTGTAATAGCTCACTGCAACTTCTGCCTTTTGGGTTCAAGCAATTCTCGTGCCTCAGCTTCCTGAGTAGCTGGGATTACAGGCAGGCACCACCAACTCCAGCTGTTTGTGTGTGTGGTTTTTTTTTTTTTTTTTTTTTTTTTGTATTTTTAAAAATTATTTTTAGTAGAGACGGGATTTCACCATGGTGGCCAGGCTAATCTCAAACTCCTGACCTCAGGTGATCCGGCCACTTTGGCCTCCCTAAGTGGTGGGATTACAGGTGTGAGCCACTGCGCCCGGCCAAGACCTTTTAACAAATCCACATGAGTTCCCAGAACTCTGCTCTGAAAACATCAAGAACTCTTTCCCAGATAAGGCACCAGAATAGAAGAAAACATCTGGCCCTATTTGATATCAAACCACATTAGAAAATGCTACAATACTACAAAGACTTTCATAAGATAAAAATGAAAGCTTCAGGCTGGGTGCGGTTGCTCACACCAGTGATCTCAGCACTTTGGGAGGCCAAGGTGGGCGGATAACTTGAGGTAAGTATTTCGAGATCATCTGTCCAACATGGTTAAACCCCGTATCTAATAAAAATAAAAAAAAAAAAAAAAAAAAGAAAGAAAGAAAGAAAGAAAAAGAATAAGAACAAAGAATTAGCCAGGAGTGGTGGCAGACGTCTGCAATCCCAGCTACTTGGGAGGTTGAGGTAAGAGAGTCGCTTGAACCTGGGAGGCTGAGATTACAGTGAGCCAAGATTGTGCCATTGTACTCCAGCCTGGGCAACAAGAATGAAACTCCATCTTAAAGAAACAAAAACAAAACAGCTGGGCGTGGTGGAGGGCGCCTGTAATCCCAGCTACTAGGGAGGCTGAGTCAGGAGCATTGCTTGAACCCGGGAGGTGGAGGTTGCAGTGAGCAGAGATCACACCACTGCATTCCAGCCTGGGTGACAGAGTGAGGCTCTGTCTCCGAAAGTAAGTAAGTAAATAAATAAATAAATAAAAGCTTCAGAAATAGAAATATTAATTTTTTTAAACCCATGAAATAAAACACTGTGACAACGAACCATTCTCTCCATTCAGGAATGGTCCCAGATGCCAAAGATATGCTGTCAATTTCCAGGGGTTTTTGTTTTAGCATCTACTGCACCATCAGTGAGAAAATCAAAGGAAGTTGCTGTATTTCCCAGGCCGTAGTTAAAGTGAGGGAAAAACACCTATTACATAAGGCCAATGTCTTAAACAAACATCTTGCCAGGGGATATTAATCCATGTTTTAAAAAATTTTCAAATGTGATTTCAAAAAGAAAGAAAGAGACCAGGCATGGTGGCTCCCGCCTGTAATCCCAGCACTTTGGGAGGCTGAGGTGGGCAGATCACAAGGTTAGGAGTTCGAGACCAGCCTAACCAACATGGTGAAACCTCATCTCTACTAAAAATACAAAAATTAGCCAGGCATGGTGGCAGGCACCTATAATCCCAGCTACTCAGGAGGCTGTGGCAGGAGAATCACTTGAACCGGGGAGGCGGAGGTTGCAGTGAGCTGAGATCATGCTGCTGTACTCCAGCCTGGGCGACAGAGCAAGACTCCATCTCAAAAAAAGAAAGAAACAAATATCAAAAGTAATGTAGCCATTTTCCCAATCTTGGGAATAGACTGGCAAAAAAAAAAAAAAAAAAAGTTCTGTCTGGGATGCAAAAGGTGACTTACAGACACTTTTGGTCAATAAAGCCAAAAGATTTTTGTTGGTAGGATTTGTATAAAAAATGAGCAAAACAAAACATATTGTACTCACAGTTTTCACAAACACTAGAAGAAGGAGTCATAAGAACTGAAATGAAAACTTGTTTTCCTTCCCGCCCTCTCCACCCGGGGAAATAAAACTTCCCACCACAACACTCTTGCTTGGCTAATTCTCAAGTCTGAAGAGGAAGATATTTTACGTAAGCAGGTCAGCTCAAGGCCTCTTGGTGTGTGTCTGCTTCTGATTTGTTTTTGTGTTGTTGTTGTTGTTGTGTGTGTGTGTGTGTGTGTGTTTAAAACAAAACAAAAAGCCTCAATACGAAAACCAGGAAACAGATTTTTGAAACTCAGTTACGGCCCCAAAATAGCTCATGGAAGAAGCTAACAACACCAACAGAAAGTCTGCGATGTGCGTAGAAAATCTGACTCACTGCCGAAGAGAGAAAATCCTGCTATTTCTCACCCAAAAGGCAGGAAATGGTTTGATTATACTGTCCTTCAGAGAACAGCAAAGCCCTGACAATTATGCAGAAGTGAGTCTCTTCCTCCTGGAGACGGTATGTTCTGGGTTAATCTTGGCACACCACCAGGCTACAGGTAAGGGAAGACATGAAAGACCTTGGCAATATCCTTGATGTGACAATGATGAAGTGACCTCAGTGAGGACAGGCCATGTGGAGGACTTTAGGGGAAACCAAGGACTCTGACCTTATGCTTTTTTCTTGTTCTGAAGCTAAGCACAGAAAGCTTAGAATCGGGATGCACAATGCCAGGCTGGGTGCGGTGGCTCACACCTGTAATCCTAGCATTCTCGGAGGCCGAGGCAGGTGGATCACCTGAGGTCAGGAGTTCGAGACTAGCCTGGCCAACATGGCGAAACGCTGTCTCTATTAAAAATACAAAAAATTAGCCAGGCACGATGGCAGGCACCTGCAGTCCCAGCTGCTTGAGAGGCTGAGGCAGGAAAATTGCTTGAACCAAGAGGCAGAGGTTGCAGTGAGCCAGGATCATGCCTGGCTCACTTGGGCAACAGAGTAAGACTTCATCTCAAAAAAAAAAAAACCAAACAAACAAAAAAACAAAGAATGGTGTGCACAATGCCAGAAATATATACTATCTGGCCCTTTAGAGAAAAAGGTAGTCAACTCCTGCTCCCAAGCCCAGGACCAAAACAGGGCAAAAGTAACATCTGAAAGCAGAGACCTCACTCAGCCAGTGAATCCTGGGCTTGCATGCAGTTTTTTTGTTTTTGTTTTTGTTTTGAGACAGAGTTTCACTCTTTTTGCCCAGGCTGGAGTGCAATGGCGTGATCTCAGCTCATGGCAACCTCCGCCTCCAGAGTTCAAGTGATTCTCTTGCCTCCGCCTCCCGAGTAGCTTGGATTACAGGCATGTGCCACCATGCCTGGCTAATTATTTTTTTAGTAGAGACAGGATTTCTCCATGTTGGTCAGGCTGGTCTCAAACTCCTGACCTCAGGTGATCCACCCGCCTCCCAAAGTGCTGGGATTATAGGCATAAGCCACCACGCCCAGCCCACAAACAGTTTTAACAGGTGGTACCATTACAGCCAACCACATGTTCCTTCTTCTCTTGGCTGCCCCCCAAAACCCACATGCAGGACTCACTTGCTGGAATTCATCGTGTACCCAGAGGGACACTCGGGGAGGCACTTGTTGTTGTGAATGACGTACTGGTAGCAGCTCTGCCTTCGCGAATTCTTGCATTTGTAGTGCAGGTCCTGGCAGAAGCTGAAGTTCACACAGCGCCAGTCCTGGAACTGGTAGTACGGGGGCGGGCAGGAGTCCACACACCTGCCGTCCAGGTAGTAGTTGCGGCAGGCCACACACTTGGTGGGGTCGCCAGGCTCAGAACAGTCACCCAAGCACTCACTATGGCAACAGAGGCCTTCTGCAGTGCAGCCGTGTGACTTACAGATGGTCGGGCAAACTGGAGAGAGAGAGAGGGGAAGAAAAATAAAACAGCTGGTCAGTGGCATTGTCTAATTCCTGTCTGCCTGTGCAGCAGTTCTGGATCAGACAGTGAAAGCCAAGCAAAATACTAACAATAAAAACGGCTCTTCGACATCATTAGCCAAGTGCCAGAGACATCTATTCACTGGTTTAAGCCTCCAAACGATTGGTGTGCCTGTAAATGTTTAACTGCTGCCTGACGGAGGGGGACAGAGGGGCCCAGATTTTTAAAGCATTTGCCAATTTCCATGGTGTAAATATTCCTGCCAGTGATGGATTTCAGGCTACCAACATAAAGTTACTAAACACAGAGCTGGCAAGAGATAGAGTAGCATTCTTCTAAATAGTATTTATAAGTATATACAAAGTGTGTCTACTATTGACACAAAAGTAGTAAATAACCTCAACAGCATGAATGACAGGAAAGCATCCTATGATATTAGGAGGTGGTAAGTTGAGTATTTATTATTTTTCAAGACTTTTAAACGCCTTTAATTTTAAAACCTTTGATTTTAATGTAATTTGTTTAATTGTAGGTTTACATAATTTTTATGAATATCTATGTTTAGCAAGTAGCTCACAAATGGCCTGGAAATTTCACCACTGGCTCTAGCAAGCCAACTCCAGCATGCTGCTGCACCCCACATGTGAAGTAGATATATTGTTATCTCATTTTTAAAAAAATTTTACAAAAAGGGAAACTGAGGCACAAGGAGGTTAAGTAACTTGCCCCCAAACCACTGATTGCTTCAACAGATATTTGCTTGCATTAAGCTAGACACTGCAGCCACTATGGGGGAAGAGGTGGCCGCAGACCCTGCCTTTGGGAGCACCTGTGAATTACTGAAACATGCAAATGAGGCTGGATACGGTGGCTCATGCCTATCATCCCGGCACTTTGGGAGGTCGAGGCGGGTGGATCACCTGAGGTCAGGAGTTTGAGACCAGCCTGGCCAACATGGTGAAACCCCATCTCAACCAAAAATACAAAAATTTGCCAGATATGGTAGGGCACACCTGTAATCCCAGCTACTCGGGAGGCTGAGGCATGAGAATCACTTGAACCCTGGAGGTGGAGGTTGCAGGGAGAGCCGAGACCATGCCGCTGCATTCCAGCCTTGGTAACAGAGCCAGACTCTGTCTCAAAACAAAAATAAAACAAAATCAAAATAAAAGAAAGAAAGCTGGGGAGTGTTCTTCACCCCAAATCCTCAGACTGTGAGTCTCAGCGCAGTGGATCCCACTGGCCAAACTCAGGGAACAAAAGTGGCCCCAGAAGCTACATCCATATATGAGCAGCATGGTCCGATGGAACTTTCTGCAATGATGGAAACATTCTCTGTCTGGGCCGTCCGACACAGTAGCCACTTCTCCCCTGTGGCTACTGAATGTGGTTAGTACAACTAGGAAATCCGATTTTTTTTTAATTGTGGTAAAACACACATAGCATAAAATTCACCATTGTAATCATGTTTAAGTGTATGGTTCAGTGGCATTACACACTTTCACGTGGCTATGCAATCATCAAGACCACCCATCTCCAGAACTTTCTCATCTTCCCAAACAGAAGCTCTGTCCCCATGAAACACTCACACACACCCTCCTCCCCAGCTCCTGGCACCTCCCATTCTACTCTCTGTCTCTGTGAATCTGACAACTCTAGGGACCTCCTGTAACTGGAATAATGTGGGATTTATTCTTTGTTATTTATTTATTTTGAGATGGAGTCTCATTCTGTCACTCAGGCTGGAGGGCAGTGGTTACATATCAGCTCATTGCAACCTCCACCTCCCGGGTTCAAGGGATTCTCGTGCCTCAGCTTCTGAGTAGCTGGGATTACAGGTGTCCACCATCACGCCTGGCTAACTTTGTTGTATTTTTAGTAGAGACAGGGTTTCACCATGCTGGCCAGGCTGGTCTTGAACTCCTGACCTCGGGTGATCCGCTAGCCTCGGCCTCCCAAAGTGCTGGGATTACCGGTGTGAGCCACCACACCTGGCCTAGCTGCACAATTTTACATTCCCATCAACAGAGTACCAGGGTTACAGTTTTTACCAAGGAACCAAATTTTTAACTGCATTTTGTTTTAATTTCAGTTTAACATTTTTAAAAAGTTTAAATTGATACATAATATTTTACCTATTTATGGGGTACATGTGATATTTTGCCACATGGATAAAATGTGTAACGATTTCTTTTGTGTGTGTGTGATGGGATCTGGCTCGGTCGCCCAGGCTCTGGGATGCAATGACGCAATTACTATCGTCAATCTCCTGGGCTCAGGTGATCCTCCCACCTTGGCCTCCTGAGTAGCTGAACTATGGACATGCACCACCATCTCCAGCTAAGTTTTTAATTTTTTGTAGAAACGGGGTCTCCCTATGTTGCCCAGGCTGGTCTTGAACTCCTGGCTCCAGCGATCTTCCCACCTCAGCCTCCCAAAGTCCTGGATTACAGGCATGAGCCACCGTGCCTGACACAGTTCCAATGTTAATTAGCCACGGATGACTACCATCTCCCATACTAGACAGCGCAGGCATACAGAATAAAAGCAGACTCCCTACAGGCTTTGTGGGTCTAATCCCTGCCAGTCTTGCCAAGTCCTTCTCCCAACCCCAGGCACCAGTCATCCTGGCCTCCTTTCTGCTCTCCCAACCCACACACACCCAGGCTCAGCCCGGCCTTAGGACCTTGCATAAGCTGTCCTGGCTGTAGCACACTGGTCCTTTGTCCCCTCATGACTGTCTCCTTTGCACCTTCAGGTCTTGACACCTTACACAGACCTTCCCTGACCTCCCCAGCAGAAGTTGTCCCTCCTTCACAATTCATGAGCTAATACATTATCTCATTAGATTTTCCTTGTGGCACGGATCACTCTTGAAAATTATCTTGGGGCCAGGAGCAGTGGCTCATGCCTATAATCCCAGCACTTTGGGAAGCTGAGGTGGGCAATTACTTGAGGTCAGGAGCTCGAAACCAGCCTGGCTAACATGGTGAAACCCCATCTCTACTAAAAATACAAAAATTAGTCAGGTGTGGTGGTGCGCACCTGTAATCCCAGCTACTCCGGAGGCTGAGGCAGGAGAATCGCTTGAACCCAGGAGGCAAAAGTTTCAGTGAGTCGAGATCGTGCCACGGCACTCCAGCCTGGGCAACAGAGCAAGACTCCATCTCCAAAAAAACCAGGGGATTGTTAATAAGAGTCCCTTATTTCCTTCTTACGGTTGTTGCAAAAAATAAACAGGATGTCAGTAACACATCGGATTCTTTGATACAGACATTTTTAGGCTTGATAGAAATTAGCTACAAGGGGTACCTATAATTATCATAACTATCAACATCATTAGCGCTGATCTGTCTGTGGGAACCTGCGGGCTGAAATTCAATTGAAGGAAGCAATCTACAAAGCAGACAACAATTATCTGGGGCCCACAGAGTCCCAGTGCTCTGGCAAGGACACACACTAGGACAGGAAGGGGCTTGTTTCCTGAGCTGGAGCCACTTCAGAGGGTCATCAATGGCCTTAACAAAACCTCTCAAACACATAAGCCTTCCGGCCTAGACAATGCGAAGAAGAAAAATTATCCGACCATTGCAAACAAGGCCAGAGGCTGCGAGACTGCGATCCTGTGTTACAGCCCTGTCTGGCAGGTCCATCTGAGGTCCTTCATTCTCCAGGATAGGAGTTGGTCAACTTTTTTCTGTAAGGTACCACAGGCAAATACTTGAGGCTTTGTAGGACACATGGTATCTGTTGAAACTACTCAACTCCACCATGATGCGTGATAGCAGCTACAAGCGTACGTACATGCAGAGGGATGCCTGGGTCTAATAAAAGTTTATTTATATTTATAAAAAAAGGATGAATTCATATCTTTTGCAGGGACATGGATGAAGCTGGAAACCATCATTCTCAGCAAACTAACACAGGAACTGAAAACCAAACACTGCATGTTCTCACTCATAAGTGGGGGTTGAACAAAGAGAACACATGGACACAGGGAGGGGAACACCACACACTGGGGCTTTTCGGGTGGTGAGGGGTTAGGGGAGGGATAGCATTAGGAGGAATATCTAATGTAGATGACGGGTTGATGGGTGCAGCAAACCACCATGGCACATGTGTACCTATGTAACAAACCTGCATGTTCTGCCCATGTGTCCCAGAACTTAAAGTATAATAATAAAAAATAAATAAAAGCCAGTGATAGGCCAGATAGTTTACCAACCTGCTCTAGTGAAATGTACCTGTAATTGATTTTGTTTATTTTATTTTATTTTTTTTTGAGGCAGAGTCTTGCTCTGTTGCCAGGCTGGAGTACAGTGGTGCAATCTCAGCTCACTGCAACCTCTGCGTCCTGGGGTTCAAGTGATTCTTCTGCCTCAGTCTCCTGAATATCTGGGATTACAGGCACCTGCCACCATGCCAGGATAATTTTTGTACTTTTAGTAGAGACAGGGTTTCACTATGTTGGCCAGGCTAGTCTCGAACTCCTGACTTCAAGTGATCTGCCCATCTTGGCCTCTCAAAGTGATCAGATTATAGGTGTGACACACTACACCTGGCCTATTTCACTATTTCTATTAGGGTCTAGACTCATGGAAATTAGTGCTAACCTACAGGTAGATATACTGCAAATTATTTTCATCTCAGAGAAAAGATAATCTCAGCTGGGCATGGTGGTTCACGCCTGTAATCCCAGAACTTTAGGAGGCTGAGGTGGGCAGATCACTTGATATTGGGAGTTCAAGACCAGCCTGACCAACATGGAGAAACCCCGTCCCTACTAAAAATAAAAATTAGCCAGGCATGGTGGCACGTGCCTGTAATCTCAGCTACTCAGGAGGCTGAAGCAGGAGAATCTCTTGAACCCAGGAGGTGGAGGTTGCAGTGAGCCGAGATTGGGCCACTGCACTCCAGCCTGAGAGACAGAGTGAGACTCCATTTCAATAAAAAAAGAAAGAAAGAAGAAAGAAAAAGAGAGAGAGAGAGAGACAGGAAAGAAAGAGAAAAAAAGCCACTCCGGGTGGTCACTGCTGCTGGGAATACTGTGGACCCCTTGGTGGTGACTGAGTGACCCCAGCCTTCTGGAAGAATTGGCAAAACCCGAGCTATCTGAAATAACAAGAAGAAATTGTTGTTGATTTTTAACCTATAAATTCTCTTAGAATTTGATTTCCCCGAAATGAGTTATTTGCTTTGCGATGCTTGTTACTTACTCTATCGGTTATAATTGAGAAAAATGAAGAATAATGCGAAATGCTGAGATGTCACTTGTAACTCTGGCTCTGCTGAGCTGTTCTGGTAAAAGCAGGAACTCTGTGAAAGGGACTAACCACATAGCTTGACTGCCAGAGAGAGACGACAGCGCGTAATGGGCTTCTCATTGCAGAGAGCCTGTACATGGACGTGTAATGGAGAGGCGCATTACCCAGATGCCTTTCCCAGGAAAGGCATATTGATTATGGCCCTGGAAAGGGAATGCAACCCTTATGGAGAGCCTATAAATGCACGCATGAGGAGCGTCTGTCTCCATGGTTGAAATAAGGATGTCAAAGTCCTTCTTCTCCCACTGCTCCTCCAGCCTGCATGGAGCCCCCTACTCTTGCAGCTCTGTGGTCAGGCTGCTTTTCCTGTGTCAGATCCTGCTCCCCCTGCAGCTGTGAGCCCAATATGTTCTTGCTGACAATCATAAGTTTATGTTTAACATCTATTCTTGCTAAGGTGTATGATTTCTATGGTGACACACAGAAAGTTATCTTTACACTGTTCTGCTTTTATAATACCACGTTCTGATTTTTGTGCACCAGTTTTTGCAGATGTATTCTTTTTGTATAATTATCACTGGAACTTTGCGTAACCTCGCTCCCCCTCCCCTGTTGAAAGAGCACAATAAAAAACTGAGATTTTCAGGGGAATGTCAGACATCAGTGGAGCGGCTTTATGCGGTGTCTCCCCTGGGCCCAGCTTTAAGG